>CAUYSK010106804.1:0-17991 GCA_963575035.1 Avahi laniger
GAGGGGTCTCAGCCTTTTCCTCTACACCAAGAGATTTTAGTACCATTTAAAAAAACTTGCTCATCTCTAGGATCAACTTTATGATTTTTATGTTTATTTATATTCTTTTTTACTAAATATATTTAAGATAGTCTGCACAAAACAAAAAAAAAAATGACACGATCATATTCAGATAATGGCAGACACCTCCATCCTGGTTCCATTTAACCACATCTGTCCTTCTAATTTACCTCACATTCTCTTCATTCATCTGTTTCGGCCACCCCTGTTGTGAGTGCATTTACTGCTGATGGAAATATCTACTATGCTTGGCAGTTTAAGTTCTACTGGTAACATTCACGTGGGAATTTGCCAACATTCCACTTTTCAGGTTTTCTCATTTTTTTCCCTCTGACCAGTAGGACAAACTGGTCTTGCCACTTTATACTTAGGCTTTCCATAGACTCTTGTTTGGTCTTTATTTTGTGTGGTAATTTTTCTACCCCCACCCCAAGTAAATGATAAGCTCTCTGAGGGAAGAGCTTCAGTCTTCTGAGGGTCTTCTGCTTCTCTTGTGTTTCTCTCAGCCACTAACAGAAAGCATCCTAGCAGCTCAGTAAGTACTTGTTAGTTTATTAGGAACTAGGAAATGTTATCCCAGTGGATTGCACTGGTTTCTGAATGCAGATATGCTCTTTTTTCTTCTCAGCTGTAAACTTTTACTCTGAGATTGTATTTTACTCTGCCAGAAGTAAAAATGTACTCCATGGTTCTGTGCTGCAATCAGATTTTCCAAATGCAGTGGTTTAAGGATTATGCTGTTTTCACTGTAGCTGAGAGAGTGACTGGAAACCCTGAGCCACTACATTCCATAGGTGCTGCCATGATGGAAAGAGCAGCCCAAAGGCCTTTGCCTCCCTACCTTGGCTCCCTTTAGAACCCAAATTCTGTTATGGAATGGTGGGGCCACCTCTCCTGATTTTCACTTAACCTCTCCAGGCCTCCCTGTTTTCCTCAAAAAAGCCCATCAATATCGACCTGGTTTCCAGGGATGTTTTGAAGATATAATGCTGATAAGAAAACACTTTCTATGAGAAAATATTGATGACAGTTGTTTTGTAGTCACAAAAAGAGAGGGCACTGAGCAGTAACTGGGGACCATGGCTAGCTACCCAACCACCCATTATCGTTAGTACTCGGATTGATTCTAATGCATCATAATAATGCAGCCTGTAATCCACATGTAGGGGGGTAATTTATTGTCAGGTGGTGATAGTAATAACAAGCTGTTTGAACATATTCAGAACATAGTTGTACACATCTGTTTCTCTTCCTTTTGTTTGCAAATCTAATTTTTACCGCTTTGCCTATCTCTTTTCTCCGTTTACACTGCATGTTGTAGTATTGTTTTTATTCTTTTTTTTTTTTTTAAAGAAGCTTAGTGTCTCAATGAACAGCTAGAACACAGGAGACAGATTTGGAAAAGCAGTTTAAGTAGCCAAGTCCAATTTAAGAATGGTGGTGGATTTTATCACTCAGCTTTATAAATGGACCTCATTCCCACTGTATCATGTTTCTTTCCCTAATGCATTTGTATAAAAGCTCTTGCCTCTCCCATTACCCCCTGTGGCTGGTGTTAACTCATTCCTGGGCATTTGTTGCCATAGCTGCAGCCGCTCCTCAGCTGGAGCCCCTGTGCTAGCCCCTACAGAGGCCATGTGGGGCTGGCCTGCTTGTTCCAGGCGTCAGCTGTTAGGCGGAGGGCAAGAGCCTTGCAACCTCAGAGGTCAAACAGCCTGTTCTGTGTGCTTAAGCCCTGTCTATTATGTTTTTTCTTAGCAGCAGATGGGCATGTGGATGTACAGCCTCAAGGCTGGGAAACATGTGTGGGAACATTACCAGCATTCTTCCTCCCTCACCCGCTCCTGGGCACCTAAGCAGGTAGCCTAACTCCATATTCAAAAAGATGATCAATATTTCCCCTCTGTTGTTTGAATCTCTTCCTTCATCACCTGAGGCAGCTATGGGGAATTGGGCACAACTTGCGTCTGTTCACCGATATAATTGCCAGCAGTTTTATGGAGTGTCTCTTGTGTATGTTTTTGTGCATTTACAGATTTCATTATATTGTTTGCAGAATGGAAACGTGGCTTTCCACTGCTTACTCTCATTCTCGTAGATCTTCAAGGAGAGAACCTTTTAAAAACAAAATGGACTGACATGCAATGGTTATGTTAATATCACACAGGCAAAAGTCAGGACCTTCAGAAGGTTCCTCAGGCGCAAACTGATCAGGTGATAAGTGCATCTTGCATACGTTTCTATTTGAGTCTGCATCATCCTATGAAAAATGATTAGGAAGAGAAAATGTTTCATGCCCGTAATGTGTGACTACTTTCTGCCCTAGGCTCCAGCACTGACGTAGACTAGAGAAACACAACTCCCACACACGCAGATTGGGCAGGTACAGTGGGATTTGAGGAAGATGTATGAGGATGGAAAGTTTCCTCATAGAACAGTAATACAGCATTGGAAAAGAAATTTTAATTTTGTCTGTGCTGTGCCAGCTTTGCCAGGCAGCTGGAAGAGATAAATCTGTGGATTAGCTCCAGACAGAAAATTCATAAAACATTTAGTACTTTACCTTGACTTTAATAGAACTGATATTATGTCATCAACAACAGCGGCAGAACAGCAACATCAAAACTAACCTTTACATAGTATTTTTATAGCTTTCAAAACACTTTTTCATTTAATATCCCTTGTTTAACCATCTCATCAACCCTGTAAGATCAGTATTATTGTTGTCTGCCTTTTTGTGATGAGGCAACCCAGGCCCAGAGACGTTAAGTGACTTGCACGAGGTTACACAGCCAGTAAATAGCATAGTCTTCTGACTCCAAACCCCTGAGGTACCCATGCTAGGCAATACTCACAGCCCTGTTACTTCTACTTCACTGCCACCTCAATGTCCTCTAACCACCTCTGAACCTCCAGATAAACAAATGAAGGCCTATTCAGGGATTGACTTGGAAAACAAAGGGAAAGTAGCCATGTTACAAAAGAATTCTGTCTTTACATATGGATTTACTGCTGAATGATATCTTTGGCACTCATGTTTGTCCCTAGATAACTAACTCCTCCACTAGCTGGGTTGGGGAGAGAGAAGGGGAAGGAGGGGGAAAGGAGAACAGCACAGAAAGCTCTTGACAACTAAAGGATTCTTTAGAAATTGAGATTAAACATTTCTAAAGAGACAGCATCAACATATGTAGTAGCTGTAAAGATGAACAAGGAATGATTAACACAAAACTCAGAACACTGGTTATGTTTCGGGGGAGAGGGAAGGGATTAGGGAGGGGTACATGGTGGACTTTAAAGGTGATATTTATATTCTTTTTCTTAAACTGCTTATTGGATACACAGCTTTCATTGCATTCTTGTTTTTCATATTTTACACTTGGCTCTTATAAATTCATCATTTGTACCTACTCAATATGTAATTTTAAAAAGTAGAAAAAGATAGTATAAGTCAGTGAAAAAATAGGATTTGATATACAGAAATTAGCTTTACATTTTCAAGGAAGATAGCTGCTATCAAAAACTAGGTACACTTTGATAAAAACCTTAGCCAGTTTTCTCCACCAGTGTTTCCCAGTGACATACCAGTTAGTTTCTCAAGAAGTGGTGATTTGTGAGGAGGGCATGCTTTCCCAGAATTTTCCCAGGATCTTTGAGCATTTCAGCTGCCTTGCCCCTCACCTCACCTCCTTTCTGACAGTGAACTTCTGGCTTCTGTGAGAGACAAGAACAGTGGCGTAGTCACTGGGGAATTTGAGGTTAAGTGCTTGAATTGTAACCATGGATTTATGAGTTGTTATCCAAAGACTTGTTATCTTTATGGCTTTCCTTGGTGTTGGACCTGACAGAGAATGCAATGAACGGGTGAGCTTGTGTATTTATTTTTATCGCCAGTTGGTTTCTCTCTGGCCAAACTAGACAACACTGTAAGCACAGGCTGTCAGGAATTACAGCTTTTCTTCCATGTGGAAATAAGTGGATAAGCAAATACTCCCAGCCTGATTTTCTTTCCAATTCATTATTTACAGGGAATTCACCCTTTGTAATCATTTTCAAATCAAATTTGCTCTACCAATTCCTGTAAGGTTTGCTCTGGAGATCATCATCAACCTAGATGTCTTTTATTTTTCAACAGCTTATGTCGCCTCCATGTTAATGCCAATTTAAAAAAAAAAACACAAATGGATTAAAGGTGATGTCACTAGTTGGTGGCCTGGAGATTCACTCAGGAAGAAAATTCAAGTTACAGCAGTAATGGATAAAAGAAAATCAATAACTCACATGTGTTTGCTATTTGGACTACTGTTGATATATTAAAATATTCAGAAGAGCTATTGAATTAAATGGGGCAAAATACATCATATGTTAGATAGATTCCAGGAAAGTCACTACTATTAATAGTGTTCCAGAATCACAAACTGCTAACCAAATTCACTTGCATATGGATTGTCCCTGGAGTAGGCTGATACGGTGGGTGTCTTCTACCCAGCTGTCACAGAGGTAACAGCCATGGCCATAACCTCCGTTTGTCTTGTTGGAAAGCTAGCCATGAAAGGCAAGTTCTTCTGCCTATCCTCTACTTCCCAACCTTGTCATGGATAATCGAGATGTGACATTAAATAATTCTGGCTTTCCTCCACCACAGATGGGGAAATCAGGAGAGAGAGCATGAATACAAATGCTACCCATGTTTTTAGAGAAAAAAGCAAATAGGTTTTGGCAGCAGGTCTGATGGATTTGAAGTATATACAGTGGAGGAGGAGGATAACACTGGAAAATCTTTTGAGTATTTTATTAGCAGTACCACTTTTAGAAAATGCATCAATCAAATGAGAGGAATACAAATGAGTCCTGCTGTTCTTTCTGGCAGTGTTCATGGTAAAGAATTTGTTAAAGAGAAGCCATCTTTTCTTTTTTGTTGCAAATACATTCCTTACTATTATTAATGGCTGATCCTATACTGGTATTGTCGTGTCCTTTTCACCTGAAGGAATTATAACATTCCCGTCTCTCCTCACCACCAATGGCCTCTGTTTTCCATAAGATATCAAAGGTAATACCCACCGTTGTCAATATACTACTAATAATTGTATTATTATGTAAGCACTTACTGAGCTAGGCATCGCAATAGACCTTTTTCATATATTTTCTCCTTTAATCCTTACTAAAGCCCTATGAGACAGGTACTGTTATTATCCTCATTTTTAAGATGTGGAAAATGAAGCACAGAGACATTAAGTCACTTCCCTAGCATCACACAAGTAATAAGTGGTGGACCAGGATTTGAATTTAGCTCTAATCCAAAGACCATAATCTTAATGGCTGTTATAACCTCATTTTTTTCTTCATTCAGCATCATTCAGCATTAAGGGTTAAAAGTGTATCATACTTGGTCTGGCCAAATACATGCTAGTGATTGACAGGAGTGTGTTGTGGTTTTCAAAAAAAAAAAAAAAAAAAAAAAAGAAATCCACCATTTTGAAACATGAAGGGTGGTGAGGGTACTGTGACATTCTGTACAGTAAAGGTTGTTGTCTTCTCATTATTTGTCAAATTGGGGTGGAGTTTGAAAACTCCAGTTAGGCTGCCTGCAGAGGTGAAGAAGCTACAAAAGGTCCAGGGCTGCTGGCCCAAGGCAGAGCCATTAGTCACTGCCTCCCTTGGCTATATGTGTATATATAGCATTATGGCCCTGCTGAGGCAGCTAGTACTCAAGCCAACAGGCCCATTATCAGGAGGATTTAACATTTGACTCATTTATAATTTTCATGGCCAGGGTCCCACCCCTCTGACTTAGACTATGGCCTTATAGTTAGTGACTTGCACAGCATGTCAACAGTATAATTTAATCCCTTCTCAGAGTCCAACCTTCGGGAGAATACAAAATGATTCCAGTTGTTCCACATTCTACTTTTAGGAGAGAGGAATGATAAGAAAACTGATATGGAGAATATTCTACATTCACTCCCATTCCCCGAAACAAGAACAATTTTTATTCTAGTTTTTAGACTTAGCACAAATATTGCCTTATTCTATACCTTTTAAGATATCTAAGTACCATGATAAGTGGCTTCTCTTTTTACACCCAACATAAAGTCGCTTCCTCCAGTTTCACATCACTTCCCCTTTGCTCCCTTCCCTCCTCCACCATCTCCTCTCACTCTAGCAAAGGAACTGCCTCCTCCTTCTTCATATCTCTGTTTAACCATCATCAAACTATACAGTAGTTTTTGTTTTGATATCTGCCACTCTAACTAGTCTATGTGCCCCTCATAGGGCAGGGAAACATCGTTTTCACCTGGGTACCACCATATAGTACATGGATTTAACAAGTTTGTGAAATTAGTATTCAGAATGGTATCCTGAAGCCCTGAAATAACTTCACTCAAAAATTCAGGTACAACTAGTACATACTGACCACCTGTGTTGTTTTCACCACCACCATGTGACAGCGGTGGTGTCATTCTTATTTATAGATGAAGAAACCGAAGCTCTGTGTTTCTCAAATTTGTGATGAGTGTAAGAGTTACCTAGGGCACTTGTAAACAGGCAGATTCCTAAGTGCCACCCAGATGAAAACCTCAGCAGTGGACCATGGAAATCAGCCTATTTACAATCACGCTTAGTGATTCTGATGCACGTGGTTGGAACACACGTTTACAAACATAGGTGTGATTGCTACATAGCAAGTGACTGGTAGAGCCAGAGTTCACGCTAGCCCTCCTAATTCCAGATCTAGTTCATGCTGTATTTGTCTTTGTCATACTCTGTCTCCTATGGCAAGGAAGTGGACTGAAACATGTTGGAAAGATTTTCAACAACAAGGGCTAAAGCAAAACGGCTTGTGGATTAACCCCAAGACTGTTTATTTTTTTTTTTTCCTCCAAGAGATCTTGCCAGACTTCCAACAGCATAGCAGCAGGGCTGCCAAGTCACCTCTTACACAACTTACCTCGAGAAAGCATAGACCACAGAGCTTTGGGAACTTACAGAGTTTATGCTTCTATTTTTTCTTTCTCCATCCCCTAACCCCACCACCACGAAGCATGCCATTAACTTAAAGAGCATGCTCAGTACCTGAAATTCAATTACTTTATTTGTTAAACATTAATATTTCTAGTTGAAAACCAGTAGCTACAAAATCTGGAGGCCTGACAGTAATATTAATGTGTCTGTTTCAAAACCAGAGAAAGAATTATGTGGCTTAACAAGCAATTAGTGCAGATGTTAAAGGAGCTGGAGTAGGTAGCACTGTTGAGGCCTATCTATGCTTTTGGTGTTCTTTTTGAAAATATTAGGTGAGAAAATATGGAATAAGTGTGATGATGCAATCCTAAAGACTAGAGGGCCACGGTCAACCATTCACCCTAGACTGAGGTAAGATTGGTTCACTGGCATCTCAGAAGTCCAAGAAGCTAGGGGTTGAAAATTATGAACTGTAGTCCAGAAAATTCCAAAGGAACCTCTCCAGTGGAGCCAGCCATTGCTCTTACTGCATGAGGAAGCCCACCAAGTTTCCCCAGTGTGGCCTGATGATGTTCCCAGATCTCTGGATCCAATCTCAAACTATTCTCCTGACTCAGATTCACCGAATAACCTTGAAGTGACAAGTATCATCCCTGAGATTCTTCAGCCCATGTCAGCACACATTGAAATAACAAAGGAGGCCCTTGCCTCCAGCTCAGAGATATGTGAGAAGAGACCCCCACAGGACAGCTTAATAGTTTCTTCCTTAACCAGAAAAAAGGAAGGGAAATATAAGAAGTGGGATTAAAATCATGATCAGTTACTTGCTCTGTGTCAGATATTGGGCTCAGCATAGTGATGGTATATAGCTCAGTGGTTAAAAGTGTGGGCTCTGGAGCCATACTTCTTGAATTTGAATTCCACTTCCAGCATTAACTATATCCATGACCTTGGTGACTTCTTTTTTTTTAATTTCAAAGTATTAGAGGAAATACTCTGGTTTCTCTTCAGATCATATAAATCTTTCACCTTTTCAAAGTATTACACGGGTACAAATATTTTTGGTTACAAAGATCACTTTTGTGATCCTTGAGTCAGGGTTATAAGTGTACCTGTCACCCAGATAAGGTTCATTGTATCCATTAGGTAGGATTTTACCCATCCCCTCCTCCTCCATTCCCCCTGTTTGATTTCCATTGAGTTATACTTCCCTCTATGCACACGTGTGCTCATCAGTTAGTTCCAACATAATAGTGAGTACATGTGGTGTTTGTTGAAAAAATGGGACATAGACAACCTACAGAATGGGAGAAAATATTGACAAGCTATACATCTGATAAGGGGCTAATAACCAGAATGCTACTATAAACATTCAAGTGCAGGTGTCTTTAGTCTTTTATCCATCTTGAATTACTTTTTCTGAGTGGTGAGAAATATGGATCCTGTTTCATTCTTCTGTGTGTATCCCATTCTTTAGATACTTGACTTAGGATAATAGTCTCCAGTTCCATCCAGGTTGTTGAAAAAGGCATTAAGCCATCCTTCTTCATGGCTGAGTAGTATTCCATGGTATACATATACCACATTTTGTTAATCCACTCATGAATTGATGGGCTTTTGGTTGATTCCACATCTTCATAATTGTGAATTGTGCTACAATAAACATGCAAGTGCAGGTGTCTTTTTGATAAAATGGCTTAGTTTCCTTTGGGTAGATACCCAGTAGTGGGATTGCTGGATTGAATGGTAGGTCTACTTTTAGTTCTTTGAGGAATCTCCGTACTGTTTTCCATAGCGGTTGTACTAATTTGCAGTCCCACCAACAGTGTATAAGTGGTCCTTTCTCTCTGCATCCATGGCAGCATCTATTGTTTTTGGACTTTTTTTTTTCATCATATTATAGGGGTACAGATGTTTTGTTTTTGGACTTTTTAATAAAAGCCATTTTCACTAGGGTAAGGTTCTCATTGTGGTTTTAATTTGCATTTCACTGATGATTAGTGACATTGAGCATTTTTTCATATGTTTATTGGCCCTTTGTCTATCTTTTTTTGAAAAACTGTTCATGTCTTTTGCCTACTTTTTAATGGAGTTGTTTGATTTTTTTCTTGATGATTTGCGTGAGTTCTCTGTAGATTCTGGTTATTAGCCCTTTATCAGATGTATAGCTTGTGACTATTTTCTCCCATTCTGTAGTTTGTCTATTTGCTCTGCTGATTATTTCCTTGGCTATGCAGAAGCTTTTAAATTTAATAAAGTCCCATTTATTTATTTGTTGTTGCTGTGGTTGCCATTGGGATCTTCTTCATAAATTATTTGCTTAGGCTGATTATCTAGAAGAATTTTTCCAGCATTTACTTCTAGAGTTCTTATGGTTTCATGCCTTATGTTTTTTTTAAATTCATATAATATTTTTATCATAGGATTTTTTAAAATTTATTTAGGAATATTACGGGGGTACAAATGATTTTGTTACATAAATTGCTTTTGTACCATGCCCATTCCCAAAATAGTGTGCGTTGTACCCATTAGAAGTGATTTTACCCGTTCCCTTCTCCCCACTCTCACCTGCTTGATTTCCGATGAATGTTATTTTTATATGTGCACATAGGCATTGATCGATTAGTTCCAATTTAATGGTTAGTACATGTGGTGTTTGTTTTTCCATTCTTGTGATACTTCACTTAGAATAATGGTCTCCAGTTCCATCCAGGTTAGTACAATAGGTATTAGTTCACCATTTTTTATGGCTGAGTAATACTCCGTGGTATACATATGTCACATTTTATTAATACATTCATGTATTAAGGGGGAGTTGTTTCCACATCTTTGCAATTGTGAATTGTGCTGCTATAAACATTTGAGTGCAGGTGTCTTTAGTCTTTTATCCATCTTGAATATAATTTTTCTGAGTAATGAAAGATATGGATCCTGTTTCATTCTTCTGCATGTGGCTATCCAGTTGTCCCAGCACCATTTATTGAATAAGGCTTCTTTTCCCTGTGTATATTGTTGTCTACTTTGTCAAAGATCAGTTGGCTGTATGTGAATGGTTTTATATCTGGGTTTTCTGTTGTGTTCCATTGGTCTATGTCTCCATTTTTGTGCCAGTACCATGATGTTTTGGTTACTGTAGCCTTGTATAGTATAGTTTGAAGTCTGGTAATGTGATTCCTCCAGATTTGTTCTTTTTGCTTAAGATTGCTTTGGCTATTCAGGCTCTTTTCTGGTTCCAAATGAAGCATACAATTATTTTTTTCTAGATCTGTGAAATATGACATTAGTATTCTGATGGGTATTGCATTGAATCTATAATTCACTTTGGTAAGTATGGACATTTTAACAATGTTAATTCTACCAATCCATGATCATGGTATATTTTTCCATTTGTTTGTATCATCAGTGATTTCTTTCCTAAGTGTCTCATAGTTCTCTTTGTAGAGATCTTTTACCTCCTTGGTTAAGTATTTTCTTGGGTGACTTTTGAACATCTTTGTGTTTCATTTTCCTTGTCTGTGAAATGGGTATAATGATAAATATCACCTGTCTCATAGGGTTGTTGTGAGGATTATATTATATAATACATATAAAGCCTTAAAAGTGTTTAGCATATAATAAGCATTTAATTAATGTTGGGAATCAACATCATTATCATTGTCTTAGTACATAAAAGATAGTATCGTTATCCCTAGCTACAAGTGAATAAACAGGTTAAAAAGTTTGTGGAACTTGCCTTAAGTCACATAACTAGTAAATAGTAGAGCCAATATTTGATTTTTGATCTATCTGGCTCTAAGGTCCATATTCCTTCCACTATACCTTGTTGCCTTCATAAATATAGGGTATGTGCTGTGAATTCCATGGAGAGGCACATGCCAAAACCTGTGGCCTTCTTTTTCCTCACTATGCCATACCCCCCTACCCAACTGCAACTGCCATCTGGAGGGCTGGCTTGACTCCCTGGCTTTTTATTGATCTAATTAAAAACATTGAACACCTGTATAACTGCTCCAATACAGAGGTGGCTGTCTCTAGGACCCTCCAGCTTATAGACTTACAACCATGAATCTTCCAGGATGGGGTTTAGTTTGTGAAAACACCTTCTTATCTGCATACCTTAAGAATAAAGCTAGTCTCCCTTACTCCAACTCTGCCACACTCATTACCCATGTAAAAATGACTACCTACTAACAGAAATACCCTTCCTTTCCCTTCCCTTTCCTTCTCAAGGAAGAATATGTTATGACATCCTGATTCTCTTGAGTGGCTCTTTGATTCATCCTTGCTTGTCTAATAGCATCATCTCTCTCAAGCCATCAGGGATCCTTGTCTTATAAGAACTACTGTCAGTTCTCTCATCCTGCATAACCATGATGCAAGCTGTGGCATCACTGCTGGTGACGTCTGCAATAGGAGCGAGAGTGGCATATGCCTGGGGCTTCAATGCATTGTTAACAAATAATAATGGATTGTTAACTTTCAAGGAAGATAAAGGGAGATTCAAAATAATGCCTGCACTGTACATTATATTGCTTCATGAACAATAAATACCAAATAAAAGATGAAGCCTTGAGTCCTGGGCTTAATGCAGACCCAAAACGTGTTTTATTCTGCTGTTTCCTTTCCTTAGCCAGAGAACAGAGAGCACAGTGGTATTCAGTGGTAGGATACCCAACCCTGCCCTTGTAGCATAATCTTTCATGGCAAATACTTCTTCAGTACCTACTGTACACAAGGTCCTGTGTGATATGCCAGAGATGAGGTTTTCTTCTGTATTCTGCATAAGCATTTTCTAAACTTCCTCTCTTTTTCCTTTGTCATGATATACCTAGTGTTGTTTCTAAGACCACTCTAAGCAGCACCCCATCAGCATTCCATGGTACCTAGACTCCCCACCACAGGGATCACTTCTTTGGTGTGAAGCATTAAAGTAACCATGCTAAAAATGTTAATAGATTCCTGAGGTGGAGGGGGTTGATCAGATTAGTCTTAGTAGCATAGTAGCATAAGAGAATAGAACATAAACTATAGAAGTTGTGATTGGCTATACATGTGGTGGATGAGAAAGGGTTGTGAAGAAACCAGGGATAGGAAAAACTCTCCAGTAAGAACACACAAAAATTGTTGCAAGTAGAGCAGGGTTTCTCAACCTCTGAACTACTGACATTTTGAGTCAGATAATTGTTTGTTGTAGGGGGCTGTCCTGTACCTTGTAGGATGTTTAGCAGCATCTCTGGCCTCCACCCACTAGATGTTGTCAGTAGCAACTCCTTGCCACGAAGTGTGACAACCAAAAATGTCTCCAGATATCGCCGAATGTCCCCGGGAGGGCAGACTTAGGCCCAGATAAGAACCAGTGCAATAGAGGAAATGGAGAGCACCTGTCTGTATAATGATGAGCTCTATGGCCCTCCAAGCTCAAATATTCCATAACTTTATGACTTCCCTCATTTAATATAGCATATTGGGTAAGAACATGAATTGTGGAGCCAGAATGCCTGGGTTTGAATCTCAGCTCCACTATAAGATATTATGTATGACCATGAATAGCTTGTTCTCTGTTTCCGTTACCTCATCAGTACAATTGGGATAATGAGAGAACCTACTTCATAGGATTGTTGTGAGTTTTAAATTAATGTATATAAAGTGCCTACAATAGTATATGCTGCAGGTAAGCATTATGTAGGTGTTAACTCTTATTGATCTTACTATAATTACTATCATTAACACTATTATTCACCATTTATCTAAGTCCTGGTATGTTTCAGAGGTCCAGTGTTTCACCCAGCTTTGGACCGTTGTCTTCCTTCTGCAGAAATGACTAGATAGCTAAGTCCACAGTTCAGGACCACACAATGCAAAGAGATATTAGATGGCTGTGGGTCTATGAAATAGGCAATGAAGGTAAGCACGATTTTGTACACTTGCTGCATTCTTGCAGAGTTCTCTTATTTAAAAGCATACTTATTAGCACCTACTTTGACCTAGGCACAGTAGAAGATACAAAAGTAGATGAGGTTTATGTCCCTTGCCCTCAAGGAAATAACAAATATGGTTGCTACATGCATGTCTATTTTAGTGAATTTAATTACCTTAAATTCTCAGAGAAATTTCAGTCATACTCTTCTTACCCATGAAGAATTGTTCTGTGATAAAAATTATCTCCCCATCCCCAGAGTTATCTTTCTTGAAGTTTATGTTTCTTAAATTGTTACTTTCTTACATTATCAGCATGTAAGGATTATAATACTTTAAATTATCACCATTTTATCTTTCTTTCTTTCTCCATTTAAAATTTTTGTTTGATATTCAGCCCTCAAAAGAAACCCCCCAAAAGAGATTTTATCTTAATACAACAAAAGAATATTATCCAATCCTGAATAGCTTGACACCTGCTTCTGTAAAGAATTTCTATGCAAGACTCTCCTATATACACTCATATGTTTTCTCATTTGTTTGTTTAAAATAGTTTGCTGAACACCTCTTCTATGTCAGACATGGTATCTAGGCACTAAGAATAACAAGGAGGAGTAAGATTTCAGAGTCCAGAGGGAGAGATAGACATAGAGAGAGATTAGAAAAATATACTATGGTAAGGTCTATGATAGCAGTGTGTTTAGTGAGGAAGGAGAACACAGAAAATAAAAAGGACTCTTTGGAAGGGACTTTAGTGTGATGAGTAAGACTGTGAGCATTGGCATCAGAGCTTTCTGGGTTTATATTCTTACTTTACCACTTATTAACTGTGTGATACTGAGCTGATTACTTAAATTCTCTTTGCCTCAGTTTCATTATCTATATAATGTATTCTAAAAATGCATGTATATGCTTGGTTCTCTCAGTAGACTTTGAGCTCCTCAAGGGCTGGGCCCACTTCATTGTCATTATCATAACTGTTACCATATTATTATTACCATTTACCAAATGCTTAGAGCCAGAAGCCATGCTAAATTCTTTATCCACACTATCCAATTTAATATTCAACAAACCTTTAAGGTAGATACTATCATTTTCCTAATTTTGTAGCTTGCCACTTTTCTTATCAAACCCAGTTCTTTCCTCATAACACTTTTTACAATGTGTAATTATTTTATAACTATTCATTTGTATTTTAATGACTGTCTCCTGCTCTAAAGTATAAGCTCCATAGGACCAAGGATGAGGTCTGTTTAACTCACCATAATGTCCCCAACATCTAAAATACTGCCTGATGCATAGAAAATATTCAGTGAAACAAAAAAAAATGTTCAGTGAGTATATAGTAAATATGAAAGGAAGACTGGAAGGCAGGCAGGCAAGAAGAGAAAAGAAAAAAAGAGAATGAGTATGTTACAGTTACTGAGTAGTACAGCCAGACTGTAGTCTAGAGCCATCTGACTCCCAAATCAATGCTTTTGATCACTAGGCAGGATTGCTTCCTACTCTTAATAGGATTTCAATAGATGTTTGCTAACAAAATCCTCTCCTCAACTTTGCACAATACTGCATAACAAAATTACAGTAAGCATAAAAAACAATGTATATACACTTGGACATAATAAAGAGAATTATAAAAGAATAAATCATCAGAGAAGGAGAGTTTTTATCTTAATAAAAGAATATAGTTGAAGAGATGGCACCACGTACTGTTCTTGTTTAACAGGAAATAAAGGAAACCTTTGAAATAATTAACTCTACTACTGGATGGGTATATCACAGAATATGTGTGTGTGTGTATGCATGTGTGTGTGTAGTCTTCAATATCAAATAGCTTTGACAGTAATTGACGAGTTAATCAGTGATGCATAAACAATACAAAAATAAACAGATGGCAGTGATTTGATAGTTACGGAGTGATATCAAGTTAAAGTGGATGATCACTTCTAAATCATTTATTGTTTTGGTGCTAATGAACTCATATTCCAAAGTGCCATATCTTCAGTCAAATTACTTAGAAGGCACTTATTCACAAACATTCTGCAACATCTGACTTCTTGAGGAGTTGTCACATAGTAGAATAGGAGAACCAGCATGGCAGGGCATGTTTTTCAGAGTTGGGGTGGGCATTTTGAAACCCATTTGAAAACTGCTATCACTTGCCTTCTGAATATTCTTGGCTGCTGCTTGGTTGTAGGATTCATGGGAAAATGAGCAATTTCCTCCTTTCGGGATGTGGGACTAGTTTGATAAAATACTTAAATAAATTGTTAGATGTCCATTTCTAGTCTGGAAAGTGAATCAGGCCGGGACTCAACTTTTCTACCACTAAGTGATGATTCCAAACAGATGTTTAGCACAGCATGTTTTGTTAGTGTGGACCTTAAATCCAGATTGCTGCCAGAGATGATCATCTGGGGTTTCTCTTTGAAAGGAAAATTTTACAAGTTTTGCTTATGTGTATCATTGTGCCTATATGGAAAAAAGATTATAGCTAATGAGATCAAACTGAATTATTAGTTGGATATATCTATCCTTGGTTGTATTAATAATGCTAAGCAAATTTCTACAAGTATACAGTTGTCCTAGAGAAAGAATCAGCTTAGCAACAATGCCATCTCTTTTAAGACAATTTATCATTCTGAAAAAGTATACAAATAATCAATGAGTGCCATTGAATGGATTGTTTATTGTGCCCCAAATCAATGTAAGTTAATTTTCTTTATTTATTAATTCAAATATTTGTTGAATGCCTACTTTTTAGCAGACACTAAACTAAGAAATGGGAAGACAAAGATGCCTCAAACCCAGTTCCTCACCTAAAAGAGGCATGTAGGCTAGCAGAAGAGACATATGTACCCAATAACTATAATTTAAGGCAATTAATAGTAAATGCTCAGTTGTTCTTGCTTCCTGGGATGTTCTTCTATCCCAATCCTCCATTTACTACCTGGAAGAAAATCCTGTCCCTCTTTAATGACTCATTTCAAATGATTCTTTCCCAGTGAAGGCTTCTGTGACATTCGTTATCTCCTCCACCCCAACCTCAAACATACACCCAAACTCATTCTAGCAGCTTTAATTACTCCTCTGTGTTCCCATAGCACTTTACTCATAGTTTTATTACAGTACTTATTACAATAATATATATTTGGTTGTTTACATGTCTGTGACTCTCACCATATTTCAAGTTCTTCCAGAGAAGTAAATGGGTTTTGTTCATCTCTGTATTCCTAGTTACTGGCACATAACCAGGCATATAGTGAGACCCAAAACAGTTTAGTTTGGAGGAAAAGAGTGAGAGCATAAGCAAACATATGAAAATCAAATTCTAGATAAAATGTTATGAGAATACATAGGAAGGAGTAATTAATTCCAGTGAGGTGGTTTCACAGACAAGGTGGCATTTGAGATGACCCTTGAAAAATGAGTAGGATTTGACAGGTGGAGATGAGTATTGGGGGAGTGGAGGGGGAAATGAAAAGGACATTTAAGGCAGAATGGCTTAAGAATTTAAGAACTGCATTCATTGAGGCAAAATAATGCTGTTAATTATACATGTTTCTTATCTGTTCATATAGACAAGCCTAGCAGACACTCTACTTGCTAACATTTTAACAGGCACTTGGAACTACAATACATTTTGTAAAATAGTAATACTGTGTTGTCCTTTCAAAAAAAAAAACCTGATAATTTCAAGCATTGTCTCCCCCCAAGCCCCTACTCCCTCCCCAAATTAGTTCTGAGTTTGGCTAAGTTAGTACATTGTAAATTCTCATTCTTTGACCTCAGAATCCTTTGTGGATAGGGGTTCCTGGTTTTCTTATATTTCCTAAGACTGCAGAGCCAATGAGTAGCCAAGCTGCTGCAAGAAATTTAAAAGGACTGGGCATTGGGGCCCAGTCCTTTTAAAACTACCTGTCATTCTGGGAGTCATTCTGCAACCACCAGACAAAATCGAAGCGCAGACTCCATAATCTCTAAAGGTCCCTTCCAGCTATAACATTCCCAAAAATCTTGTCTCTCCTAGCTAGGGAGTTTGGGAGTCCACGTGGACCTTATTATCACTATGTAAACTCTCAATCCAAAGGATATTTGGTGCCTCATGTTTGTTTTCTTGATAATATTTATAAGAAGGTTATTTCTAGTCTTTGGATATACCTTTGTGAGAGAGCACTGAAAGCTGGATATGAGGACCAGAGTTCCTACAGATGGAGAAATCACCTGTTCTGAAATGTGACTTCTTACCGCAGTAAATGAACGCTTAGCACCACCAATCACTGTGTGTGTGTGTATGTGGTTCATGGGGGAGGAGGCAAAGGCAGCACAGAAGAATGACAAAAACTAATATTTCAAAAATAATGTTTTTGGACACTTGCATTTGCTTGTTCTGCCCAATCAGTGACCAAAATAGCACATGTATAAATAACCTGGCTAAGGTCATCCCTGATGTTGCCTTGGAATTTAGCAAACTCCTATTAGAACAGAGTTGCACTGGTCAATGATTCTGTTTTTGTGCCTCAGATAGTCATCTGATCTTTGACAAAGCAGACAAACACATGTACTGGGGAAAAGAATCCTTATTTAATAAATGGTGCTGAGAAAACTGAATAGCCACATGTAGAAGACTGAAATATGATCTGTACCTTTCAACTCTCACAAAAATTAATTCAAGATGGATCACAGACTTAAATATAAGACATGAAACCCTAAGAATTCTAGAAGAAAATGCTGGAAAACTCTTCTAGATATCAGGCTAGGCAAAGAATTTATGAAGAAGTCCGCAAGGGCAATCACAGCAACAGCAAAAATAAATAAATGGGACTTGATCAAATTAAAAAGCTTCTGCACAGCCAAGGAAACAATCAACAGAGCAAATAGACAACCTACAGAATGGGAGAAAATATCTGTATGCTATAACTCTGAAAAAGGGCTAACAACCAGAACTCAAGTGAATCAGCAAAAAAACATCAAACAACCCCATTAAAAAGTGGCCAAAAGATGTGACTTATCTTAAAAAATAGAGAACTCTGGCATACTTGGCCCCAT
>CAUYSK010106805.1:0-51745 GCA_963575035.1 Avahi laniger
CAAAGAGTGCAATGTGCACCACGCAATGGGATGGACATATTTGAAACCTGGACTGAGGGGGGGAGGGGGGGCAAGGGCAACACACGTAACCTAAACATCTGTACCCTCATATTATGCTGAAATAAAAAAAAAAAAGAAACACTTCTGGAAGGAACAATTGAATCTTACAGTCGCTTTTAATTTAAACCAGTGGTAGCTACTTGTTCATCATCTTCACAAAGTGCCAAGGATCCCTATTTCCTTATCACTTGAATGGGATAAGCTATGTTATCTCAGACAAAACCACAACGATCTGAACTAGAATAAAGTAGGACAAATTATCCAAATGACAACTTGCCCCAGTTAACTACAACTGCCCTAGTGCCCCGGCAAACTGCTTTAATTAAATTTCTAAAGCACAGAGATCTACAGCATCTTGACAAAAATTAATAATTAAGAGAAATTGGTACGGGCAGAAACTGAATAAAGCAATTATCTGGTAACATTTCTCCTTTCCAAACTCATACTAGACTGCATCAAATAAAAATATGTATTTATATAGTTACATGGATTGGCTGTTATTATTTTAATGACATTGTTATTATTAGCTGTATATTTCGTAGCTATTTTTGTTGCTATCATAATTCTTAAAAACTCTCTGGTCCTCAGATATTTCTTCTAGAAATGAAGACATAAATACTGCATTTGCTGGAAAGCTTTGGGCTAGAACTAGAAATCTGAGTTTTCAACTCTAATATTCATGAGTAAATGAATTTGCAAACAAAGTTTGAGTCTCTGAGTGAATTATTTGTAGTGATTTATTTTATTTCCTTTTGGGCTATTATTCACATTTTTCTTTTTGATAAGACTTAGGTGATATTTCTGAGATGCAGGTGCTCGGTGCTGCTTGGATGCTTTACTAAGATCCTCAGTTGATGTCCTTCTCCCATCCCTTTTCTTTTCACTGGCCGTGTCTTAGACACAGCGAGATTTTATAATGTGACTCTATCAGAATTTTCTTTCTGAATCCATTAGGAACCAAAGCTTTTCTGCTGGCTAATTCTTATCTTTTTGCTCACTTGTAGAATTTTTTTTCCTACATTTAAGCAACACCTTTCTCTTAAGCAAACTTCACTCTCATAAATTCTTTATTTTATATTGGGGAAATTAAAATAGCTCTATATGTAATCTCTTTCTTCACACTGATTAGAAACTCCACTCGGTGTCTCCTGGTTTCTGTTTCTAGTTCGTGATCAGATAAGAATCTGTCTGTGTTATGCCCGTTTCACTGGGGTAGGGTAATCTGATCGTCTGGAGCTTCTGTGTTAAAATTACAAAATGTGCCTCACTGTAGGCGTTCTTATTTTCCATTTTTTCTGTTTTTCTTTTTATTTAAAACAAATACATAATGCTAAAAGGAGATATTAAATACGATGTTTTGGTACTCCTTACAGAGTTTCTAAAGTACTGTGACAATATGCTTCATGAAATGAAAATTGAAGTTTTCATTTGCATTTAGGTTTATAAATTATCAAGGCTCAAATTGTGATTTAATGAAGGGCCTAGACTAGTGTTTAATGCCATTTTCATCTGTTAGGGAAATAATATGTTTCTTCTCTATAAAATATTTAGTCTGGGAAATATATGAGAGAGAAATATATTTGCAAATACAATTGTAATCAAGGGAAAAATGTGTCAGGATCTGGAGCAAAAGTAAAGGTGTAAATAGCAGTGTCATTTTAGGGCCTAATGTGAAACTCTAGTCTACCTTGTGTGATTCTGCTTAAGCAAAGACCTAGATATTTAAAGAGGATCTGTAATGTATGGTGAGAGATATATGCCAGTAAGAAAGAAAATGATACTTCTGATATTAGATAATCAGGAGAGATATCTTTCAAATATAATATAATTCTCTCTAATATGAGAGAAAAAATCATTTAGTTTGATTTTTATCATATCACTACGGTAAGAAAAAAATATGTATTTGATAATTGCCTTACCTTTTTTTTGCCTGTTGAAGATATGTTTATTTGCTTTGTGTTGTGTGAAAATATATACTAAATAAAAATGTATTTAGTTGAAAAAATTTACTGATGTTCATTTTTCCTTATTTTCCAAATTTCTAAACTTCAAGCTTTACATTTTTTATCTACAGCATCAATATAAAGTTAACCTACAGACATGATTTTGAAAGCAAAAGGTTTAGCTTAGTTTTCCATTTCAAAATGTATTCTCAAAACTTTTGAAGAGGACATACATCCTGATCATTTAAAACATTCATAAGTAACAACAGTATGTCCCCTTTCCTTAAAAGCTCAGATACTTCATAGGCCTGAGAAGCGATTTCTAGGTGAGTAGTAATCATTGGCCTAATAAAGGTAGATTGCTGTGAGCCTCTTTCCTCCCATTCTCTTCTTTGTGACCTTTATGCATCCACACTTTGCATGCTCTTCCGACCCCCTACCATAAAATTGTTCAGCCATTTCTCACACTCATTTGTATGATTTTCCTTAATGGTCAAATGTGTCATGCTATTCCACATGGTCCCTTCATTCAGCTGAACCTGCCTGAAATTTTGCTGTTGATTTCCTTTGTCATTTTATACCATTCTTTCCTCTTTTGTTTCCTGAATTCCTAGAATATTTTTGGTAGCTAACGAATTAACCTAAATAAATACCTCACATTCTTTATGCCAAGACAACACCCTTTCTTTTCTGTTTCTGAGTCAATGTGAATTTTACTAAAATGTTTCTTTATAAACGAGCCAAATTATAAACTAATTTCAAATCTTTGAAGAACATTAAAACATACGCGCACGCACACACACAAACCTTCCACACAGAGTCTTGATCTACAAGTGCTTTTCATCACAGAATTTTTTTAAATATTGGTTTCAAGTGTAATAACTAAATATTTTGAATTTCCTATTGCAAGCCAAATGCCTTAGGCTAAACCAGTAACCGTAAAACAGTTTATTTAGTGGAAATACAAGCTTCGTTTAAGTACAAGATATTTTTTTAACATGGAATACTATTTAATTTGTAATATGATAATTAGGATATATGAATATGTTGTTTTATTTTATGATGCTTCCTAAACACGATTTGATTATTAGCAAGAGAAATATTCAATGTTATGCTATCACTACCTCAAGCATTGATTAAACTCTCTGCTCTTCATGAGGCTGACAGGGATTCAAAGAAGGAAATGTAAAACTTGAAGGTACAGCAAAATAGTGACATTTTACTCTATAAAGCTGCCAATATTTTAATCCTGCATGTAAATCATTTTGATCAGTTCAATTCCATATCTTAATTTGTATACCGAGGAAAATACCCAGTTGCATTAACTTTAATAAATAACAATGTGATATTAATTATCATCTAGTTCAAGGTCCATGTGAGCAAGTAAGCATTTCTGTTGCTGTTGTTTTTTTTATATTGGCCCCCATGTCTTTACCATCCTATGAATAAATTCTTAAGGTATATTTTTCATTTTCCTGCAGCGAACAACGGTACCTTTCATCATTTTGTTATTTAGAATCTTTATTTTCTCAGCTTAAGTGATGTCTTTGTCAATGATAACACTATATTCATTTAGAGTGATGATTGATATGGTAATAGATACAGTGTGATTGAAAGCAACCTTTGTCAATAAGAAGGCCAAATACTCAAACTGTGTATTGGTCTGAATTTGCTCATTATTGGAGACCTTTCATAGGCATATTGACTTGCTGTCCAAATGTTGTTACTTACCTGATGCTTCCATTGTTTAAATGGTATAGACATTGCTATTGAACATAGCATCTCCCAATATTTCTCCTAAAACACACATGGCTCAATTACGAACTGTCTGAGTACGATCTAAAAGTATATAACAAAGTATATAACAAAGATTTTGAGTTAAAAAAGAGAAATTTAAGTTTATAAAAAGAACAAAAATATCAGAAGAAAGCTACAAGTACTATCTTTTTATATCTTTATATCTTAGTCCACTATATTCTTAATTTTGAAACATCTCTTTTTTCTACTTTTATTAGCAAAAAGATTTAACAATATTTGAACACAGAATATTTTATTATTATAGAAGTATTCAATTCTGTTATACTCGTCTATGAAAGAGCTATAAAAATTGTTTGGTATAAATTCCATAACATTTTAATGTAATACATACAGACAGATACACATTCAAGACTGCAAAATTGTCACTTATAGATTCAGTGCAAGACTGTTTGATCCACTAAGAGAGATTTGTTTTCTCTTTCCTCTGGGTTCCCTACATTCCTAGCAGAATGGGGATCCCCTTCTTTTTTCTCTGTAGATCTATGGACAGGCTGAGACGTCTTTTCTAGTTCATGTTTTATTTCCCAGTGCTTTCTAATGTGCCTAGTACTTAGTAGGTAATCTAAACATGTTTGTTGATTCTAAGAATATAAAGGGTCCAGGGATTCAAAAGGAAAGATAGCTGAAATACTGTTGCTTCCATATAACACTTACCATAAAAGAGATCTTCCTAAACTTTCTGAGAACAAGTGCAACTCAGACATAATGCACATACATGATCCTTGATTATCTTGCTGCGGAAACAGAAAGTAACATAAAAATATATTTTCCTAACTGTTATCTGCCCACAGATGTAATCATCCATGCTCTCAAATATTATGATTACTTTCATTTTTTTTTAAATCAATCTTCTTTAGTTTAAGGTTGGTCCCTTCCCATTGCATTGCACATTCTACTTTCATATTTATTAATAAACTCATCGGTTTTTCAGGGAATGATTTCTAAATTGTCCAAAAACCTTACTTTTTCTTCTTTTTGTCTAAGATGATTGAATGTCATAGTCATTTAAATAATCTTTCTCCATGGCCTTACTTCCACGTCTATCAATACTCCATTTTCAATGCCTTTTTTATGCAGTTCTTGTTTTCCACTTCTGTTGCTGTCTCTCTAATCCTGGCCCTGATAATTAGTGTAACAGGCTTACTAACTAGACATTGGACCCTAGTATCTCTCCTCATCTTCTACTCTCGTTTCACCCTGCAGCCTGCTTGCGATCATGTTACTCAAAGGCTTCCATTTGCTTACAAAGTGAAATTCAAACTCACTCTACTAGCATTCATGTCACTCCTTGTTTTGATCCCAACCTATAATTTTAACTTTATCTCTCCTGTCTACTCTACATGAATTTCATCTACACACTATATCCAGCACACGTTGCACTTTTCTTTCCCCAAGCTTGTGCTCAGTTGCATGTCCTTGTCTAATTTCATTTCCCCATTTCACCATGCTAAACCCACTATGTCTTTCAGATACTAATTATTTTATAAACTTTTCTCCTGAGTCCTCAGAATAAAAGTAATCATTCAGATTACATTCCAGGTGAGGGGTAGCACAATAAACCTCCCTATGTCCTTCCTCAGTTTGATCCAAAGTCATCATTAGGCACTTCATATTGTTCAGCAGCCAAGCAGGCTTTGCAGATGTGCAACTAGTGTAGTTACACAGGGCTATGCTCTTGAAGGGACCCTAGACCTGATTTAATGCTCTACAGTCTCCATATTGAAATTTTAAATTTTGAGCAAGTGTCCTTAAATTTTCCTTTTGCATTGGGCCCCACGAATTATGAAAGACTCTTTGATCCACTCAGAGTGACTCATTTTCTCTTTCCTCTAGGTTCCTCACACTGCTAGCAGAGTAGAGATCACCTTCTTTCTAGCTTGTAGGTCTATGGGCAAGCTGAAGACATCTTTTCTTGTTCATGCTTTATTTCCCAGGACCAGCCCTGCCTTGCAGTATATTTTGCACAAAGTAATTTTTCAAAAAATATCTGTTAGAGTGTTGGGCCAATTTCTGAACTCATTTCCCTCCTCCATTGGAACAAAACCAGATAAAAACCTGAGCTATAATTCAATTAATGCCTTCGTTTTTATAATTGTGTTGTGGAGGTTGATAAAACAATATTTAAATAAAATATTTTGGACAAATGAGTGCCTACCCTTATGCCAGTATATTGCCGTGAATTAAAAAATAAATAAGTTGGCAACATTTTATATAGGTTAAATTAGGTTTTTTATGCTTACTTACAAATAATTATCATCCTAATGTTTAGTAAAAAGATGGCTTGGCATTTTCATATTTGTCCCTGAAAGAATAGATATAGTTAATATTTTTTACTTCATCCTTTTTAAAATGTTTGCAATGATTGAATTAGTTATAAAAAATAAACAACATACTCAGCAGATAATTTGATTCATTATATAATCAATTTAGTTATATTAGCTAATTTATAAGACTTTTCTTGAAGCTGGAGTAATGTTTAGAAGCATATCTGTGCAATTGTTATTTAGAAAACAGCAATAAAATGGGATTGTGTAGGATTTTATAATTAGGGAGAAGGCTGACAATCCTTAGATTCTGTCCTAAGTGGCGTCGTGTAGTTTTTTTAAAATCAGTCTGGCAAGAATTTTTCTCTCTGAGTTATTTTGAGGGATGTTAATCTAGAAATATTTCCAGACTATTCAGTCTTCTTTATTCTCTACAGATTTTGCCTCGAGTACATACTCAAGGCTAATTCTCTCTGCCGAAGATTCACAATAGAAAAGGTCCAAGATTCACAATCGAAAAGATCCTTCAAGGACACTGCATGTTTTCTGTATGGAATGCCTCAACTCTGTGTAATATTGCTAGAGGTAAATGCACAGAGGTAAATGCATTTGCTAGAAATTTAAACATCAGTGCAAATGTAGCAATATCTTTCTCTTCTTGTTTTAGGAATTACATATTTATATTTTATAATCCAATTTTCTTTATTCTATGTCTTACTACCCAAGTGGCTATAAAAAATATAAGTAAAAGTGACTTTTATTTAGCTGCCATGATAGTTAATTTCCAAGGCTCAGAACACATGACTTACAGAAATGTTATGTGTTTTAAGCCATGGATAATTTTTTGATTATCAAGTATCAGGTAAATATGTACTGACTCATAAACTAGAGGAGGTGAATGGTAAGTCTTAAATTCTTTAAGATTCTAAACTTCTGTATATCTGAAAGCTTCAAGTTAATTACCTTATATTTATATAAATTCCCTTCTATGCATAATATTTGGAATTTCCACGTATACAATGAAACAATGAATTTCATTATATAGTAATATTTCTAATCAACTCTAGCACAAAAATACTTTATTTTTGTGTTTGAAAAATTTATTTGTATAGATAAGTTTAATATTTCTAAAACTATTAACTAAATATTAACCAGTTCATGTAGCTCCTTCCTCATAATGAAGCATAGGAACTTATTTGGAAAATGGTCATAATTTTTATGTGAATGATAAATAAGAATGTTTTAAAATTCTTGAAGCAAATTTCAGGAAAAATTCTGATTCAAGGCTTTAGCATTTTAGTGTTTCAGTGTTATTTATACAAGTTATTCTACCTGGCCTGAAAATGTACCGTGAGAAAATATGAGAGAGAGACCTATTTAGAGATAAATGACACACAGTGTGGCAAATTCTAAACAAATATGAACCCTAGCTCAGGGGACAGATGCTCTGATAATTTTCAGTACATTGAATATATGAGACATTCACAAATATTTTCTGCAAGTCTAGTGAATGAGGAAGATTATGCCCTAATAATTTCCATAGAAAAGCTGGTAAATCAAAACTTAATAGATTTTTAAATGGAGTGTATATTTGAAAAGAGCTAAGTTGAAAGTAGATTAAAAATACATACTTTTAAAATACATGAATAATCAAGAGTTTGGGGCTGGCGGGAAAAAATGGATAAGAACGTATTTAACGGCAAATAACAGAATAACATAATCGTGCTTTCATTTTGAGTCTATACTCTAAGCCAAAAATATGACAGGATGTGATTTGCTTTATATTTGACATATTTTAATTAAGTTTCTCTTGATATATTTTTGATGTCTTCTGAATAGAAGAGAACTTTGAATTTTCCAGCTGAAGAGAACAAGGTATTTGGAGAAGGGTAGGGGAAATTGTCACGATCATGTTCACTAGCCAGAAATATTTGCCAAAAAATTTAAAAAAATACTTCTTGTCTAAGGATTAATTAATCAGTTCTCTATGTTACAATTTCAGAAAGCATTTAAAAATGAATATTTCACTGGGAACACTCTAAGTGATCCAATTCCACCTGTATGCTAATAATGTTTGCTAATATTGCTTCTCCTGATGGCACATGACTTGAGTAATTTGCCGAATGTATTTCATCTATTTAGTGCTACCCAATGTATAATGGCATGTAGATATAAATACTAATGGAGAAAGTGCACTGCCTTAGGGAACACCCATCATGACAAGTAACTAATTGCTTTATGTACATTAGTACCAAGTGAAGCGTTTTACATCTTCTGAAAGGCACCAGCACCCTCTACTTTCTCATTTACCAAAATGTCATGTCCCCTTCTGAAAGACAGGATTAGAAGATTTTTTTTAAAGCATCTCACTAACTCACTTCAATTCACTGTTCCCTGCAAGCTGGGTTGAGAATCATTCTAAGTCAGAGAATGTCTACTATTATATACCAAATCACTCACGGTTGGGTGATTTTATTTCATGCTTTTATATGTATGTGTGTGTGTGTGTGTGTGTATGTGTAGTTTTCAGCTGTGGACTCTTGATTCTTAAATAAATTAAGATATGAACAAAAACCACTTGGATTTAATTTATATGGAATCAAGTGTTAAAATATTACTTTCTCATTCTACAAGAAATTGCTAGTCATACAAAGAGGAAATGGAGGAAACACACATGTGCACACACACACATGCACGCACACACCTTCCTTTGAAAACAAACCTGAAAAATACATTTTGGAAAAAAAATAAGTCTCAAGCATTAGTGACATTACTAACATGGCATGAAGTATTATACTTTGATGTATGTGTCTTTAATGTGTGTACTTGGTGCTCATACACCATTATCAGAGAGTTAACATATGTGATGTGAAATGCAGAATTGCTTACTTTGATGAATTGAAGTTTTCTGTCACAAAACCCAAAGGTTTCAATGAGACAATTTGCTACTGCTGTCGTCAAAGGGATTCTAATGATAATTACCTAAAATTAATAAATACAATTACAAACAGAAGAAGGCAAGTTAGAGCAAGTCTTTTTCGATCTTCCTTTCTACTGTTTCGTCCACACTCTCATCAAATATTTTTTCCCCTCTCAAATCTGAAAGTAGCCCTGCCTATAAACATAAGCTGTTACAAAATAGGCCGTTTATTCCAACCTCTCGGCACCACATTTTCTCATTTTGTGGTATTTCTTTTTTATGAGGAAAAACATTTTAAAAAATCTTTCTTACGCAGCACAAATGTAGTCTCCCCGTAATGAAGAGAAGTCCAACGTTGTACAACACAGAAGAAAAATAGGGAGGTAAGGAGGAATACCAAGAAGGAATTTCCTGTATTATTGAAGAAACTTTGTTTTATCTTGTAAGATGGATATGTTAAATGGTGGGCATTGCCCATCTAGTTCTGGGTGCCTGTGGAAAGACGGTAGGGGATTTATGACGCACGTGCAAAGGGCAATATTCAGACAGAAAGGTGCTGTTGCACAGTGGGTCAGCCCGACAGGCTGCCGCACTAGATCTGGGTTAACTACACACAGGTTTGAATCCTAGTCCTCACTATGTCCATGGACGAGTTTAAACTTCTAACAACTGAATTATATTATTCATAACATTGGTCATTAAAATATGGTTTCAACGGGACTATTGTGAGAATTATGGGAAATAATGCACATAAGATGCCGGTCATAATGCAGGTAAAAGCTTAAAAATAGCTGCTAATTTTCTTTTTGTAGTAATTATTGATTATGGTGAAAATAGGTTTTTTTTTACACATTCCAGTTGCTTGTCCGATTTGTTTAACTGAATATACAAAAGGCAGATTTATATATATCAGGAAGCAGCACTTATTTATACCAGAAGGGATTCTTTAAAATAAAGAAAGAAAAAGACACTTCGAGATAAATTAAATTCTCAATATAAAAATTGATACACCATTTATTAAGAATTTAAATAGGTATTTATATAGATAAAGCAAATTGTAAGTTATTTACAAATATCATCCAGTGTGGTTTTTGCTTAATCTTCTGTATTAATCATTATTCAGTACTATTTTCCTTCTTGTAAATGTTGGACATTGATGTTTTCCTGTTTAATTGTTTTCTACAAGCTACATATTTGTTACATTTATTCATATATGCGCATTACCAAAATTTGTTGGAAAATGTAAGAAAGGAACATTTTTTTATTGTACTTTGATATTATTTTATATCATTTTTTTAAATTTTCCCTGTTAGCCATCCAGTCATCATCAAAATTAAGTCAACAATTATTTATTAGATAACTCATGGTATACAAAGGGAGCTCTAAAATCTCTACTTTATTCTTGCCTCTCAGAGTATAAATGGCTCTTGACATTGTAAATTTGTCGAATATTTCTACATTCAATCATTTTAAAATAAAGTAGAGAAACTTGTTATTTAAAATTATCCCATGGTTTATTTTTATTTAAGCAAAAAAAGAAATGTGTCTTTGATTAAGTTTGAATTTCTTTAGTTTTGAAACTTCAGATTGAAAATACAGATGTTTGCATTTTAAGTATACTTAGAACCTTGGATAAGGTGATTGTTAGGACTTTGTTTAGTTCTCTTCTTTTTTTCTTTCCAAGTTTAATATTTATCTACCTTCTTTGATTCTTCCAATAAACAGTGAGCTCTTTCCTCATGGAATGTATCTTTTTTCTCTAAGGAATTTTCTCAAGAGGCAGCAAGTTCTTTGTGCTGAAGAAACAAATTTGTGTTCCTTAAATCACTTTATGTCTTATTTACTGTTCCTGAAATTGTGCAATGTCCTGATTATCATCCCAAAAGGGGACTTTTGACAAATAACATATGCACAGGTGCTAGCAAATATGTATAGCTGGGAATGGAGAGAAAGGACATCCTGTCTCAAAAGATGTTCCAAGTAAGATTAGCTCTGAAGACCAGGTTGATTCTAAACAACTTTAAAGACAATCACAGGTTAAAATATTCTCTTGGCTGGTATGAGGAAAAGTGTTCTTTCTTTCTTTCTCTAATGCCTTACTTTCATGTGCATCCTGGATTGTCTGGGCTTTACTATGGAAAGGAAGACCATAGCAAAAATAATTGATTATACGTAGGCTTTGATGACTATGCTGAAGACTAGCTTTACTTATATGTAGATTGAGAAGGGCTGCCCTGAATACCTCATTCAAAGAAACCTAGTCAGTCAACCCATGGGCCTTTGAAATTTCCAGGTATCACTTTTGCAGACCTCTATTAAAATGCAAACAGATTCCCTTATCTGAAATGAATAACATATTAAGTTCTCAGATTTAATCTGCAGTCTTTCATTCATTTATTCAACAATCATTAATTAAATCATTAACTGTCTCTGGATTTAGCAGTGAGTAGGATTCCAAGGTAAGCAGACAATCAAGAGTAGAAACAAAAGTAAAAAACAAAAAAGGTAGAAAAGGTCCTTCATATGAGGTGCTCCGGGGGTTGTAGTGCTGGAGATAGACTAGATTAGAATACCGTGCAGGAGTTTTGTGGGTTAAAGCCTTTGCAAAAGAAGTGAAAAAACTGGAATGTTAAAGGAAGAAAGAGAAAAGCTCAAAAAAGTGCCTAAAACAAATGTTGCTAGAGCATGTTTGAGACACGACAAATCCTAGGTTCTACAATAATATCATAACATCATGCCTGTAAATGTTGACATCTTGAATATCAGTGATCAATTCATTACTATTAGTAATGTATCTGATGCAAATATTTATACTTTCCTAATTCCAAATGTTGAATATTGACCCTTACATGGTCACCCTAACAAAAGTAATTGAGATCCCAGCTTAAAATGCTCCCACTATGAATACATGACTGGGAATTTCTAAGCAAGGACCTCTATCAGTCAATTTGCATGTGTCCTTTTGTTGAGGCTGCTGAGGGAAATAGAGATGAAAGATACATGCGATGGAGAGGAAAGGCAATGAGAATGACAACATGGTAGTTGTCTCAGACGCCATGAACTTGTGGCAGTGTCTTATGGACAGAAATTCTAAATGCAGAAAACAAAAAGTCTTTTTTTATGGGGTGTTATTTTGTGGAGCAAAAGCAAGGCTGCAAGAAGTAAATTGACAAAATCTAAGGAAGCGCGTGAAAGTGCTTCTTCCATTTCTATGTGCATGTAAATTTCCCCAGGCTTGCTGAAGACCCAGAATGACTGGTACCACTTTGGCATCTTGCTTGTGGCTTTTTGGAACATTGTGAGACTGTACCCTTGGGACAAATATCATCCTTATCTCAGTGCGGCTTAGAAGCAAGAGGAAAACCAAGGAACTCTCAAATGGCTTCTTGGGCAGGAAAAGTCAGCCTGGAAGGCTATAGCTTAATGTAATATAGAAGATCATTGTGTGTTCCCCAAGAACTCCTAGAAATAACTACTTTGTGAGGAAGTTGGAGAACCATTGAAAAACGGATTGTACTAATATTAAAATAACCAATTAACACTGATCCTTTGTAAATGGCCCGAAAAAGGGATCATCCTTTAACTTGATTACAAGGCAAATGTAAGGGTTCCAAACTAATTCTCCACAAAGATTTTTTTATTATTTTTTGTTCATCAAATAATTCTAATTTTTTAATATTTAACATCAAATATACCTTAATAATATATCCAAATGTATCAAACCTGATATAGCTTTAAAAATTAGTAAGCACTTTTTTTATTGTGAGAAATGAAATTTAGTATTGATTAATATATTTTTTATAAATAGATCTGCTTATTGTCCCAAGAAATTTGATATTCTAGACTTAGTTTTCAAAGTTATAGGGAAAATGTACAATTTTAATATTATCAGAGGATATTTATGTGCAAATACGTGTATATATGGGTACATATATATTATTTAGATAGATAAGACCTATTACTGATGATACTAATTATGTGAGAAAACTCCAGTGCCTTGCATACTTTTATATGTATTAGGTGCTAAAATGTCAGCTTTCAGTCTGAAATGTTGGTTCTTAGTGTGTTCATGGCTGAAGAATGACCAGACACACCAAAGTAAGGTAAGCATGAGGTGAAGTTTTTTGAGGGGGAGCAAGATAGGATTGCAAGGATAGCAGCAAGATAGAGCAAGATAAAGGCATAGGTTTACAAAGCATGATACATACACCACAGATGATGACCGGACCCTTTGTCGCAGAAGAAAAAGAGAGTTTGGTTATAGTCTGGGTCTTGTTTTATGGTGTCCAGACAGGGACCTCCCGGTGGTTCAAATGTCACTGTGGAACCACTTTGATTGGACAGTTGGGAGCTGCATGACCTGAGTCTTACTGCTCATGTAGGTTCTAGATCACTTTCTGGACTTTATGGTACCCATGCTGTTTGGCTCATGAGCCAGAGAGTCCTCCGCATTCTTTTTCAGCTGGTGCTCCAAGTTTTGATTGGCAGATTCATAGGGTATTTCCTCCTCCCCCAGGTATGGACAAAATTAGGGTGGGGCATTTACACAAAGGCAAAGCACCCACTTTCGTCCCTAGGAGACCCAAAATCCCTCACTATCTACCTAACAATAATACTTCTTTGTTTTATATTTTGCTATAATTAAACCTTTCCTTTTTTGTACATCTTACACTGAAAAAAGTATGTTTAGCCTCCTTCTTTCTGAATTATGTCACTTGAGTTGCCCACACATTATCTCCTTTTGGAAACCCTGACACCAGGAATTTAACCCATCAGAGGGTAAGTTAATCATCTTCTGTTACCAACAATCAAGTCTCCCTTTCCCAATTTCACCACTAACATCAAACGTCCCCTTCCAGTTCCCTGGGGTAAATATTTCGTAATCATTTTTACTTTCCCTTTCTCTTTTCTTCACTAGATCAAGTCCATCACCAAGTCTTGACACTATTTTCTTTTTTGGATCTGTTATGTTTCCTGAGCCTCCCTTTCCATCTTAATAGCCAACACTTTATTCCAGGCATCCAGGGTCCCTCATCTGCATGATTGTTCAAGAGACCTAGTCACTTTCTTGCCTCCAGGGTTTCTCCACTGTACTTAATTCCCTGTATCCTCTAAAATAATTTTCTTCCAATGTATTCTTTTTTCATTACTTTTTATTACTCTAGCTCTGGTTATCTTATGCTTTCAAAAGACCCCCGTCAATTGCAATCCCTAGCTTACCATTCTCCCTCTTTAGAATATCTGTGTGTGTCAAGTTAAATATGCAATCGATTGCTACACTTGACCATTTTACTTCCCAGCTTTAATGTTAGAGTCTTTGTTGCCCGCGGCTCTTCTGTATCTCCAACTCTAAACTCCTTATCCTATAATAAAAGTTCATTAATAGGGAATGGTTAGGTAAAATATGGTATGTTCATAGGATAAAAGACCATGGAGTCACTGAAAATATTTTACAAGTAGTTTTAAATTCTTAATTCTATGTCTACAATAAATATTTTCAAGTGGGGGAAAAAAATTAAAACATCACTTGAAATGTATATTAGGTGAGGTTCCTGGGAAACAGGCTAAGACAGAGATTCCCTCACAGGAAGTTTTTTGAGGACTGCCCTCGGGATCAGCACCTTAGGGGAACAGAGGAAGGACTGCGTAGAGGGAGGTGTTGAACTGTATGTTGTTGGAACAAGATATTCAGCCAATCTTAAAAGAATCTCTTCAGTTAAGGATGATTCTCAAAGAACCACTCAGCTGAGGGCCAATAGATCTAACACTCTCATCAGCCGGGAAATGAATGCCTCAGGGCTGAAGGGAGTATCTGAGTGGAATACCACAGCATCCATTCAAAGACTAAGACAATAATTATGTAAAATTCTGTAATTATAGAAGCTAGGACTAGAAACACAGGTTCATGTTTATTATCTCTACTTAGAAGGATTACAAGTGACTTTTATATACTATGATTTATTTTTTCTAACATTTTCTATATTAGTTACAAAATAAAATGAAAACATTTTCATCAGATAAAAGTAATACATGATATTTAAAGAACTCACTTTTGACTTCTCCACCATGACAACGTTCCCGCTCATTCCTCTCATCAAATAAGGGCAGTTTTGCAAGAGTTTGATGGGAAATCATTAGGCATAAACCTTATAGTCCTGATTTGGCTCTTTCTGACTTCTTTTTGTTTCCTCATCTTAAAATGTCTTTAAAAGGAACCCATTTTTCTTTCATTGATAACGTCAAAAAGACTGTATTGACATGGTTAAATTCCCAGGACCCTCAGTTCTTTCTGGATAACTAAATGGCTGGTATTATCACCTACAGAAGTGTCTTGACCCTGGTGGAGGTTATGTTGAGAAATAAAGTTTATATTTTTTTATTTTTATATTTTGATTCCATTTTTCCACAAGCTTTCTGAAGTTCTCTTGTATAAACATCTGTTTCTCTGAAGAGCCCTGACTAATACACATATCCACATATGAGTAACTCTTGTTTTATATGCTCTTTGAAAACATTGACTAAGTTTTTTAATCTTCATATTTCTAAAACTTAACTTATTGTCTAATATAAAATCAAGCCTTAATAAATGCTGAAAAAATGCAAAAAAACCCACCCCTCATTTATGGTATTTTTTCTTAATTTGTATAATTTTTATTGATTAATCAAATGATTACTCTGTCCTTCATAAGCACTTTTTTCAAATTTTTTTTATCAATTTCAGCTACACTTCAGCTATTCTATATATTTGTTTTCTCTTCAACTGGATAATAAACTTCTCAATAGTAGGTGTCTTGTCCCCATGTCCTATCTGGATTCTGTTTTATTATGATTTTTAAATATATACAAATTTAAATATAGGTATATATGTTTATATATTTATATCTATAAATATATGTTTATATATTCATGCCTATAAATACATATGTGAATGTATTTAAATATATTTGAATGTACATATTTAAATATATGCATGAACATACACACACACATATACATCTTACTTGCAGCTGCTACCGTGGAGTTCTTTGCAGAGCAGTGGCTACGTTGTCAAGCAACTAGAGGAAAGGAAATTCAGAGCTATATTAGGGCTCCTTTTTAACCAACAGCTACAAGTTACTAGCAGATCCTGGCTCAGAGGCAATATTGTGTTCAAAACTAGGGTTTTCAGACACAGTCTATATAATCCCTTCATTCTGTGGTAGGAGTTGAGTGCAAAGTAATAGCTAAAGAAGCATAAGAACCTACAATTAAAAGGTAATTTTGAACATTCTTAGAAATAGCCTGTCAATGATACCATAGAAGACGTGTTTCTTATTTTGGGATTTAAGCTTATCCAATTCTATATTTGCCCCAAACATAGAACGACCCATAAAGTAGCGTCAAAAAGCTTCTGAAAGGTTGAAATGGGCCCTGATGTTTTACAAGTTTCATAGGCCATACACTTTTCAGTTACTTTTAGAGTAGCAGTTGCTCTATCAAGTACATGCAAGGAATTATTAAAGATTATGAGAACTTTTTTAAACTAAGCATGATACTTGACACTCTGATAGCCTTTTCTCCAACTTCACTTTAGAGGAGAATAGAAAGAAATATCTCTTTTTGTTTATCTATCAAGAGAGCAAACTTGGGTGAGAATCACCTAAACATAGCTGTTAGGGTCATGAAATGCAGTAATATCTAAGATATTACTTAAAAAATAGCTTCAAATCCCAAGGTTATTTTGAGCCTGAAGTTCTTATATTCCAAATAACTAAAAATTCACCCTTTTAACAGAAGACACTTGCAAACTCATACTGACCACTGAAGATTCATCAGAACTCAGTAGTGTTACCTGGTGTACATGTTTCAGAAAAAAACATGATTTCAAAATATATCCAGGAGTTCTGAGAAGGAATTCACAGCATTAGCCAATTAGTAATATAATTTTTAAAAAGTTTGCAGCAATAATAAAGCTAATTTGATTGAGAATTTTATTTAAATATTTGTTTAAAGTTATGATATCATGCTTAGTCATGTCTTAATATATTATACATATTATTAATAATCATAATATTTAAAGAGGATTTTTTGATTAAAACATTGTTTTAATGTTTTTATACTGTTTAATAAAAATATATAAGAATAAATTTAGTGTCTTTCACATTAAACTACAAATCCTTGTCTAAAGATGTAACTCATTATCCACCTATTTTCCCTAGTCTTCAAGTAAGTTACTTTTTTTTTATTACTTTTATTACTGCTCTCTAATTATGTTGTCACTATTAACCCAGAGTTCATCAACCTAGAAAACTTGATGTGATCTTATATTCTGCTTCCTCATTCAGTTGACAACATTTGTAGATTCTATAGCTTTTCTGGCCTCAGAAATTACTCTTGAATTTTGCTTCTTCTCATCGTACCTTTTCCATTGCCTTTGTCTGATTCTTCATGATGCAATGAGTTTCAAACATTTCTCCCTTCATCGGTCTCCAGACTGTCCTCTGTGTTGTCACCAGTTGACCTCTTCATCTTTTACAAACTTGATTTAAAACTCGTGTTGCTTTCTTATTGCCTGAAGAATAAAACCTAAATTATCTCAGAAAGTCGAAAACAAACCTTCATAATCTGGCTCTCCCTCCTTTTCCAGACTCACCCCTTATCACTTCTCCTCAGGCATCCTCCAACCTTCTTTGACCAAGAAGGTAGCTTTGGGAAGGATACTCATGGAGCCATGTGGAAAGATGAAGGTGCCTGTTTAGTCAGTCTAAAGAACCCCTGGCCATGAATGTGATGTCAGATGTCGTAGCCACATCCCCTTTCCTTCCCTAATTAACCCAACGTTATTCCCAATGTTCTAAACTTCTCACAATTTTTCAGACTACTAGCAATATGTTGAATTCAAGGACTGCCCCATTGGATCAAAGACATTTAGTTGGACATTGGATATTAATTTTGCACTGAGATATTTTTGCTGTATTTACTACTTAGTTGATTTCTGTTTTTTTTTTAATGTGAACCCTTTATATGAACATGCATAAAACTAGTAGGTGTGAAGGTCTAGTGATTTCTATGTAGCAAATAGTTTATAACCTGATTTCATCAATAAAATAGTTCTGCAAGGCAAATATCATTATCTTCATTTCAGACAATGAGAAACCGAGGTTAAGAAAATTTACATCATTTGCTCAAAGGCACAAATTTAGTAAGTGACCGAATCTGGATTTGAGCCCAGATCTGTCAGTGTACCAAATCTGTGTGCTTTCTGGGTCAGAAACTTGCCTCCAGGTTTCTAACTGAATGTTTGTATCACTTTAATTTGTGCAGCCATGTAATATTTAAACTAATGGACGTAATGAAAAAAGGCACATAAACAAATAGTCTAGTTGTTTGATGACCGTTAAAGTATACATAAAGCAAATCAAAATCCTTCTTACCCAATAAGCTTTCAAGATTAGTGGTATGTGGTCTATCATTTATTAGTATTTTAAATCATTTTTATAATATAAATTAGTTTTAATTATCAATTTTTGTCCAATATTAAAGTAAAGATCATATACTGCTGACTACAGAAGCCAAGGCTATGTCTTTCCTATTTTCTTAGTTGACTCAAATGAAACCAGATAATTCCATCTATTTAATTCCCTTTGACCCAATTCACAGTCACCCCTAAATGGATTCCAAAAATACCAGTTCTGCAGCTTGCAGAGTTTTCTTAAAGCAAGCCTAATGGATCAAAATGTGTCATTCTATCTAGCATCAATTTATTCATCATATAATAAATTTACATTTTGTATAGGCTTAACACAGTGCTTAGGAAAGATAAAGAGTCTTGACTTCAAAGACCTCTACACACACACACACACGATCCACATATAGACACAAATATAGATATGCAAACATATAGAAACATACAAACATATGTGTATAAGTAAACATATAATATATGCACACTATGTAGTTTCTTTAACAATACAAAGTATCAAATTGTAACCATGGGATTGCTATGCATTACAGTAGATTTACCCCAAGAGAATTCAGACAAAGGAAAGACGAGTGTCATACGCAGTATTAGCAATACAATCAGCAGTTAACATTTTACTAAGCTCTCTATATGAATTATCTCATTTAAGCCTTCTATTAGTCATTCATTACCATATAAGAAATTTTGCCCAAAATTAGAGGTTCAAAACAACAGCTATGTATCATCTCACGGTTTCTGTGCATCAGGAACCTAGGTGCAGCTTAGCTGGGTGCTGTTGGCTCCAGTTGTCTCATAAGGCTGTATTCAAGCTGTCAGTTGGTCCACACATGCTACAGTAATTTTAAGGCTCAATTGGGGTTTAATAGCATACTTCCAAGCTCACTTGGTTGTAGCCAGGCCTAAGAAGATCTTCCAAGTTCACTCATGTGAGCCTCTCCACAGCACTGCCTCATGACATGGAAGCTGGCTTTCTCCAGAGTGAATAATCCAAGGGGGAATTAGATAAACATCCAAAATGGAAGTCACAGTCACTTGTATCTCAATCATAAAGTGGCATCCATCACTTCTGCCATACTCTGTTCATTAGAAACAAGTCTAAAAGCTCAGCCCATTGACAAGGGGATGACTTTAAGCAAGGGCATGAATACCAGGAAGCCAAGAGTCACTGGAGTCCAGATTACAGGCTGCCTACCACAATCTTAAAATAAAATATTTTATGAGATAAGCACTATTTTATGTGGGTAAGAAAATTGAGGTACAAGTCGTTTAAATAACTTTTCTAATGTTATATAGCTGAAAAATGAGTACACTGGGATTCAAACTCAGCAAGTATTATTGCAGAGTCTAGAAAGATTCTCAGAAGTTAAAATTCAAAGAGAGAAGAAGGACATTCTAGGAAAGAAATAGAGTATAAGCACAAACCAGAGATGCAAGTGTGAAATTATATATAATATGAATAATGTAGAGCCACTGATTTAGAAGTTGGTAGGTGATCCAAATGGAAAATCGGGCTGTTAGCTTTGGCTACATGGCTAAGCAGTGTGAATATGGATAAGTGAGAAGTCATCAATTTTTAAAAACAAGGAATAATATGGTCAAAGTCCGGCTCTTTGGAGTTTGTCCGGAAGTTTGTAGGAGAGTCTGGAGTGGTGTGATCCCTAAGATATGCAGAGTTATTTCAATAGGAGTATATGCTGCCATGAGGATCGGGCCCAGAGGAGAGTCAGTGGGAAGAATAGACAATGTCTACAAGTAAAAATTCCCATTAGCTGGATAAGAAATTTAAAATACTAAGTGTAAAAAATTAGTCCGAGATCTCCAAGAGATATTGCGACAGAGGGAGTGGAATGACAACATCCACAGGCAGGGATTTTTCCTGATTCCTTCACTGTTGCTCTTTAGAGCCTAGATTAGATTATCACAAGTTCTTGTTGAATAAATAAATAGCAGAAGCTATCGTTTATTAGACAAATACTCCACTTAGCTCAAACAAAAGAAAACAAATAAAAATGTAAGGGAGGGTTAAGATTATAATGTTTAATGCCATTAAAACACAGCCAGGTTTCATGGGAACTGGAGAACATCAAAAACCAGGGCACTGCTCACTTAGTGTGCTTGTATGCTCTCCGTCTTCTCTCTCTCTCTCTCTCTCTCTCTCTCTCTCTCTCTGTTTTTATATCTCTGTCTCTCTCTACCTTTCCATCTCTTCCTCACTTCCCGCCATTAGGTACCTTAAACTTTTCAGATGTTTCCCGTGATTTCAGCTTGCATGTACCTTTGTTTTGTAACTGACTTAGACTTTATAAGCTACAGGGTTCATTGCCAAGTGCTGATAAGCTCTTCTTGTGTTAGTTCAAATGAGAGAGAGAGAGAGACAGAGTAAGAGAGAGAGAAAGAGAGAATTTCTGTGTAGTTCAAGCTTAGATCAGATATCGCCTCTGATCTAATTAGCATTGACAGTGGGTAGGTGGGTAGAAGTTTATGAAGCTTATTTCTTTCAGAGCAGGTTGGTAGAAACATACTATCTGGAAATATTGCATAAGTGCATAAGTGAGGCAGGCAATTTTATGGTCAAGTGTAGTACAACATACATTATTTCTAATTCTTGACAATGGAAAGCCCTTGATGAGTTCTAAATATCAGATGAGGAAATTCAGGCTCAGAATAATTTAGGTAATTTACCTGTTATACAACTCATATATGGTTTTAGACAAAACTCCAAATCCTCCATTTTCTGACTCTAAAACTATTATCTTACTCTTTCCACTTCTCACTGCAAGATACCAATAAGAAAAATAAGGAAGTCGAAATCAGAGTGGCTATTTGTTTAATCAGGAGTCTGCAGGCTGGGCTATAATGGGCAGGTGCTGGTAATTGTAGGCAACCAATAGCCCTGAATTTTGTCATCCCCCTGACCCTATCTCAGACTCACCCATGCCCTCAACATAGGGTGAGGCTCCAGGATGGGTGAGGTCTGTCTTAATGCTCTTCTTGTAATTAAATACTCTGGAAGTTAAACAGTTTATTTATCGTCTTTATTCACAGACCTTTTCTTTAAAACCCCATATGCCTTACTGTGGAAGCCATAGTTGTCAAACTTTGGTTGCAGAACTTTGGCAGAAAAATGGATGACATTGTAGAGTTATGTAACATTAGCATCAAATATAGATTGGGATGGCTAGTTAATTGGTTAATTTTTTTGTTCCAGGGAGTGAGTGGCCTGCTTATGTTACAAAGAAAAAAGAGTCAGTAGAAAGAGAGCAACTATAAAAAGAAAAGGTAAAATTAATTCACTGAGGTAAGTGAGGGGGTGGGAATAAAATAATTGCTGAGAAAATAGATAGAGACATATGTCTCTTCCTAAGTGACAAAAGGGAAAAGATGTGGCCAAATAAGAAAAATATCACTAGATACTACATTCTAAGTAAAGAAGGATATGATGTCTTTTGTTAGGAACAAGAACTAAAAAATAATTTGTACTTGAAGAATGCAGGGAAAATTAGCAATAGAATTTATCCATAAGATTTTCTCAGATAAATTGGAATGACATTGGCATTGATACTCCAATATTAATTTATACATTTATAATATTATAGAAGAGTACTCTAAAGCAGGAAGTAATTTTCAGTGTTCAATGATTATTGTATGATTCACAGGTTCTTTCATGGTACTATTCACATAGTAGATGCTTAATAAAATTTTGTTGAGTAAATAAATCAACTAAAGAATAATGAGCAATACTTGTATACTTTATTTCATTTAACAGATTCCATAGTTGGATGTGGAAACCACAAATATTATGGACTTATGTGAGCAATTATTTGATAGTTTTGGAAATCTGTTTATGCATTTGTAAGTCAAGTATTTTTAACAGCAATTCTATATAATCAGAAATGTTTATACTTTGTGATATATTACACAGATAGGAAGAATAATTTTACTGGGAAATATTATTGTTGAGATAAATTTTCAAATTTATTTTCATAAAAGGAGAGGAAATTATTGATAAACACATCTAAATTTGCAGATTGGTTATTTTTCAGAGGTTATTTGGGGTCATAACTGTAAATCTCATTACCGTGCTTGAAGGAGATTTCTTTCATTATTGTGGTGCTGAGGTCCATATCCCTGAAGCTAATTGCAAGGTAGAGCTGCAGAGTTCTAATTGTTTGCCATCAAAATAGCTGTGTAAGCTTGATTAACAGTGTTCAGCAACATTCATAATAGTCCAAGCCTGGCCCTGCATAAAATAGAAACTGTGAAAAAATCAATAAGATTTAATAAGATCAGGAACAATCACTTACAATAGTACATCAATCACACAAAGTAATAGGTGCAGGATTTGATAGGGTCCTGAACTGCCTGAGAGATTCATAACCAGTACTCGTTAATAATTTGTTCATTTGCATTTTATCAATCCAGCTACAGCTGACAAGCAGAAGGAGCAGGAAAGAAATATGTTGACTTAAACTCATCAGCTTTGCAATTAAAAAAATAACATATAATAGCAAATGTCTTGTCACATGAAAATCTGATGTTATTACAAAGATGTGTGCAATCATTGGTTCTTCAGACTAAGCTGCTGTTAGACTTGCAGAATAGCTAGGATAACAGTGTCCCTGTGGTCACCAGGAAGTCTCAAAAGGTTAGAGAGAATATACATGTGAATAGAAATTTCCTCTCCACCTCTCATAGAGCTCGGTGGCATAATATTTAATGCAAACATGCATATTTTCTTGTTTTTATCTCTTTGAAATAAATGAAGCTCCTGGCTTTGCCTTAGGCAAAACCTCTATCAAATGCTAAAACAATCATAATGAGATGGCTTTCTGGTGATTATTGCTTATCATTATATTCTCTTTCAGTCGATGTTATGAGTTTATAAAGTAATCATGCTATATTTACTATCTTTATTAAAACACATTTTTATGAAGAAAGGTAAATGGATAAAATAAAATTGAGTAAACAAATTTCTGATTCTAAATAAATGATAGTCGGTAATATGAAAAAAAGTAATCCCCTATAAACATCAGAGGCATAATGAAAAGTCTGAGCTATTTCTGAGAAATTCATGTGAATTCCTGCTTAGAAAATTTCATACAGGTTTTCTATGGAGGGAATTACGAGAGTGGTGAGATGCAGAGAACATTGTCAGAAACCAGCAGTGGTAGCATCCAAAATGTGGATTAATTAGTCTCTGTCCAAAACTTCAGTAAATAATGTGCTTTTTCAGAAAAAAAGCGTTAAGATTTAGGCCTTTGTAGATGATGTTTAAATAGCTGATTTCTATATGGGATGCTTTAATTCAATCAAAGTACAGGTAAAATCCCAGTATGATAAGCTCCATGGGGCCTCTAAATTGTTTTGTTGTGGTAGAATTTTGTTAAAATGAATAAACACATTATCACACTCCCAGTGTGCAGTATGTACTAGAGACACAGACTTGGTGCCCAGTCTCTTTTCTATCGAATTAGCACATGAAAAAAATGCTTTGAATAGAAAGGGGGATCCAAGAGCAAAGTAGTATGCTCACACACCTTTTAGGCTTTCCCTAAATCCTGGATAACTTTCAGAATGGTTTCATTATTAAGATAAACTTTTTATTATTTTTCTTTCCTTTTAAAAAGTAGGATTGATAGGTTGATCAGACTTTTGAAATCTAAAAGTGTGGGAACAAAACCCAAGTAATTATTATTTGTTATCTTGACAAAAAAATAACTGTGAAGGACTCAATTATGGGCAGCTTAATTTGCTTTTCCTACAAAGCAAACCATCAAGAATCAAGTGCTTCAATTATATAGGTTGAGTCTTCTAAGGCCATTAAGCAGAGAAAATGTTAGTAAATTTACCAAGAATCTATTCATAGAATGCCAATTTGCCTAAAAGCAAATTGATAAATGTCCAATTTATTGAAAGATCAATTTACACTAATTTTCAGCATTCAGTGATGTCTTTTTGGAGAATTGGTGAATATACAGTTATCATTTATATGGAAATCATTGTTACCAGTTTTGCTGAACTATGGAAATGGATTTATTATTCTGAATACTCTTACCTTTCATTAACTGAAGAAATATTTTTAGCACTGGCACAGTAACAGGCTTGAGAGAGATAGTAATAAAAGGTATATTCAAACAGTTTGCATTGTAGCAAAACAAGAACAATATATATCTTAATAAATATTCTAATAAATATAGTAATGTGTTCTCAGATTCAGAAGAAGGTGTGATGAATTATGGGTAGGTAGAGTGTCTACCTAATTCATCATTTTCAAACTATGGCACTACTGAGAGTTGAAAATGGGCTATTAATAGTTATACTGAAACAACAGGAGTAAACAAGTATTGTTTCAAGCAAACCAAAATATATGGTCACCTTAGCTGTAAGAGAAGATGGGAAGGTGTGGGTTGTTCAGGGAACTGGTGATATTTGAGTTGAGATATTAGAAGTAAGTAGAGTTTCCCCACTCCAGGTGAAGAAAATCCATTGAATGGACAAATAGGCATGAGCAATAGCGTAGAGTCAAAGAAGTGCCTGTGAGCCTGTTGAATGGGGAAAGACATTAGAAAGTGGAACTGCAGCCTAATATGGAAGACTTTGAATGTAGATTTTGTTCTGTAAGATGGGTTATTTGAGAAGGAAATAGCAAAAAAGAAGCAAAACATATGGCATTATTTAAGTAGTTAATATTTTGTGCTCTAAAAACAAAGACATCTAGATTTGCACCCTGGCCCCTGTATTGTTAACTTTGTGAAGTTGTTTCATCTCATGAACTTCATTTTCCTCATCATTTGTGATGCATGTAAATCATTTACCATGGTGTTTGGCACATAATTAGCACTCAATGCTTATTAGTTGTTATTATTAATACAAAATAATACTAGATGTGGTATAATTGAAAACACTTATTTCCTATATATTACTTATGAGAAAATTAATTTATCTGAAGCTTAAAATTTATATTTTATAAGAATATTTACATAAACAACTCTTCAAACTGTAATATACTCTTCAAATTATATGGTTTGCATAAGATCTCTATTTTATAAAGATGAAAAATAAACACTGGTAGGAACCTTAAGAATGAATAAGGAAGGCAAGACTGTAAACAAAAAATTGTTTAAGAAATTTGGGACATACACTGATTTGATGGCCCCCAGTCCATTGAACATCCTAGAATTCACACATTTGTATGTTCTTCTTCTCTGTTGATTCTGGGCTTGATCATGTGACTAGATGTAATTAGCTTTGACTAATGGAACATGAGAAAGCATGATGAAAGTAGAAGCTCAACAAGCACTGAACATTGGTTCTTGTCTTCATGGAATATTTTTTCTTGGAGCCCAGTTACTGAGACTTGAGGAGGAAATGGAAAGGCTATGTGGAGGGGAAGAGAGAGATGCCCAGTAGGGATCCCGTTGTTCTAGCCATCCCAACTAAGACACTAGCTATGTGAGAAAAGAAACCCTCATGTACATCCAACACACGAAGGTACCAAGTAGAACACAGACAAACTGTCCCAATTAATCCTAGTCAATATTGCAGAATCATGCACAAATATTTATTGTTTTAAGCCATTCAATTTTAAGGCTGTTTCTTATACAGCAATTGATTACTGTAACAGAAATTGAAACCCAAAAGTAGGGTTCCATCAAAATAAAATAGTAAAATACATGACATTTACTTTTGTGCCAGGTGACAATCAAAGACCTAAGGCTCACAAAGGGACTTTCTATTAAAGTAAAGAGAATCGAAGTTCTGTATGTATGACAAAACAATCAGTGACACTGCCACCTCCAGAAACATGAAGGTATAAGAAGCTCTGGCTAAGATTTCTAGGAAAAATATCAAAAGTGCCAACTAGATACCTTTATCTTTCTATCATAAAATATGGTAAAAGTTAGATGAGCTAAAGAAATATTGGTTCAATATTAAAGCAAAATTTAAAGAAAATATAAAGGAGGTATGATTTGCTGTGTTAAAAAGCAAAATTGTTTTCTATCCCCAGGGCTTTTTGGCAAAGGATTCTTAAAGTTAGGAATTAACTCAGGTAAAGGTCAATTTCTGAATGCTGCCAGCAACACATGGTCTCATCATAAACATCAAGCCTAGGTTTAAGAGTGAAGGATATTTCATGAGATCTCAGAAATGTTTACAGATGTGACTCAGAGAGTGAGACAAAGGACGTTCTAAGCATCTTAAAGATGTTGTTCACAGCACCCTCAATCATTAGATTTTAAGAGAATCGTACTAGTGGAACTACTACCAGCTTGGACTAAAAGTATTGAGACAGTCAAAAAAGAAAAGTCTCTTCCATGAGAAGGAAAAGATTGAAAAAACTACTCAGTCTAAAATATGAGCCATTTTTTATAAACAATAAAAAAGTAAGAAAGCTCAGAGAGTAAATCCAAGGGCCAACGCAACTGAGCCAAAGCTGTGAAGGAGCAAAACCAGGCCCTAAGCAGAGAGCTAGTGACATGTGTCCACCAAAATTTCAAAATTGCTATGGACCAGTGACTGCTATTTGGTACCCCATTCTCTTGCTTTTTGAGTGGGAATGTCTACTGTGGATTTTCTGTCCCTAAATTACCAATGAATTTTAGGCCCCCGAGGTATATAATTTACCTTTAATTTAAAACTCTTTGGATTGAGGAGATCCATATTTAAGGATCCTCATCCACACCTGGACCTGATCTAGATGACAAGATTCTATTCTTTGAGCCAAAGTTTGGTGCCATAATTAGATGAGATTTTGTATATATTTTGGAAGGGTGGGGAGGAGATTATAATTTATATGTGTAAAGAAAATAAATCACTAGGGGCTATAAAACATATTGTAATGTTAATATATTTTTTCTTTTGTGTGCCTTCCTTTCTAATGAATAATTCCTCCTATCAGTCGCGCACTTATACATTTCTCTCCTCCTTAACGCTGAGCTTGATCATGTGACTAGGTTTGCCAAAGATATAATACCAATTCTGATGTAAATAAGAGCTTGGTAAGTGCTTCCCACTGAGGCTTCTTTTCTTAAAATGCTTGTTCTTTGTACCAAAACACCAAGCAATGAGGAAGTTCATTCTAATTCTAATGATATAGAGAGACCACATGGAGGGAAAAAGATGCCCATCTAGGTTCTAGCTGTTTCAGCCATCCAAGCTGAAGTGCTAGGCAAATAAAGAAGCCGTCTTATGCATTCTCACCTCAACAGATGTCAGGTGGAGCAGATAAAAGCCACCTCCTCCAGTCTTGCCCTAATTGTATCACTATGGCAAAAATGTGATTGTTGTTTTAAGACACCAAGTTTTGGGTTGATATTGAATACATTATACAACAAGTAGGTAACAGTAGCAAAACTATTTCAATTTTTCAAGTTAGAAATTCATGGAAGAGGCATGTTATGAAAAGAAATAATGTAACTTGTTGGATTACTATTTGTGGGAATGTAAGAGAAGAAGGTAACAAAGAGAACTACAAGGTGTTTAATCTGGAATGAGTGAATTGTTATGTTTTTAACTGAAATAGGAAAACACAAAGGGAAAGAACTGGGGTGAGGAAAATGGTTTTAGTTTTATAGGTAAATTTCAAATAACTTCTTATGCATTCTGGGCTCTTTAAAAGAAGTTTTCACATTCATGTCCCAACTGAAACATGAAAGCCAGCTTGAAGACATTTAGAGACATTCCTTTGAATTTTTTCTATTTTCTGCCTGTGTTCAGTGGTTTTTGTCCAAGACTCTGCACAGTAGGCAGAATAATGCCTCCCATCAAAGATATCCATGCCCTAAATTCTTGGAACCTGTGACAATGCCATGTTATATGGCAAGTGGAGTTGGCAGATGTAATAATTAATGTAATAAACCTTTAGAATAGAGAGATCATCCTGGATTATCTGCTTGGGCCCAATCTAATCATATGAATCCTTAAAAGCAGAGAACTTTTTTCCAGCTGGTGTCAGAGACATGTGGAGGAAGAAAAAGAAAAAGTAGATGCAGCAGAAGGGGGAGTAAGATATTCTAAGTGTGAGAAAGTTTTAGTTCACCTTTGTTGGTTCTGAGATATAGAGGTCTGTGCAAGGAGTGGAGAGAGGGTTTGAAGGAGGTGAGAGCAACCTTAGCTGACAGCCATCAAAAAAACATAGATCAAAGTCTTAGGATTGCATGAAATTGAAGTATAACAAAAATCTGTGTAAGGTAGGAAGCAGATTCTTCTCTAGAGGCTCTGAAAAGGAAGATAGACTTTTATTTTGATCTTGTGAGACCCAGAACAGAACTAGCTGAACCACAGTGTGCTCAGACTTCTAACTTATGGGAATTATGAGATAATAAATAAATGGGGCTTCTTTTAAGTCGCTACATTTTTCTTTATTTTTAGAGACAGGGTTCTCACCCTATTGCCTAGGCTAGAGTGCAGTGGCATGATCATAGCTTACTGGAGAGTCAAACTACTAGACTCAAATGATCCTCCTGCCTCAGCCTCCCAAGTAGTTGGAGCTACAGGCATATGCCACCACATCTAGGTAATTTTTTTAACTTTTGTAGAGATGGAGTCTGCCTATGTTGCCCAGGATGGTATTGAACTCCTGGCCTCAAGCAATTTCCCCATCTCAGCCTCCCACAATGCTGGAATTACAGGCAGAAGCCACTAGACCCAACCCTAAGCCACTACATTTTGTGGTCACTTTTTACGGCATCAATAGAAATCCTAGATATTCTGTTCTCCAGATTCTGTTATTTGCTTCTAGCTTATTTTGTACACCAAGTAGGTATCACTTCAGAACCTGTTGGCCTTATCTGCATTTTATTTCATTTACTAATGTAGTGACCAGTTCTGCAAAAGCTCTGATAAAGAGAATTATCTTGACCTTCTGCAGATGTCATGTTGTCATGCTGGTTCACAATATTGATAACATTATTTCAATTGCACCAGGTGAGCAAGGCTTGGGAAGTATGCTTGATACCCTAGCAAACCACATTTCTGTGAGGGGATAAGAGACCAAACTTCAAGAAAAAACAAGAGAACATTTTAACAGTTTAAGGGTATAAAGCGTTCTGTGTCTGTGACATCTCTCTTTATCTTTCTCTTTTTTTTTTTTACAATTTCTTTTGTAATTCACAACTTCCCCTTTAAGAGATACAATGGTTTCTGGAATTCTCTGCATTTTGAAGGCAACTTATACTTCAGTTAGAGCTAGTAATCCAACCCAATTCTTTGGTGACTCAGAAGACTACCATTTTCAAGTAGGGCCCCGGGCTAAAGTGCAATCTTCCCTGCCACCGGTACTATGCAATCAAGCCGATTCAGTGGTGCTAGTACTAACTCTGTTGGATAAGAACACAATGTGACTTTTTGATAAAGGCCATTCTCACCGAAGATAAGTGATAACTCATTGTGGTTTTGATTTGCATTTCCCTGATGATTAGAGATGTTGAGCATTTTTTCATGTGTTTGTTAGGCATTCGTCTATCTTCTTTTGAAATGTTTCTGTTCATGTCCTTTGCCCAGTTTTTGATAGGGTTGTTTGATTTTTTCTTGCTGATTTTCCTGAGTTCTATACAGATTCTAGTTATCAGCCCTTTATTGGATGTGTAACATGCATCTACCACAACTTTTCCAACTAGTTCCCTAAGACCCATCTTTATGTGAAAGTGTTTCCCTATGAAAGCCACTTTGTAAAGTTTGGAAAAGGTGACTATCTGACCAGATGCATAGACATTCACACAAGAAACATGAAAAAGCAAGGAAACATGACACTATCAAAGGAATACATTAACTCTCCAGTTGCTTGAAAAGTAATTCAACATAATAATCTTAAGAAAACTCAATGAGATACAAGGGAATACAGGGAGACAATTCAACAAAATCAGAAAAAACAATTCCTGATCTGAATGAGAAATTCAAAAAAGATAGACATAATAAAAAAAGAACAAAACATAAATCATGAAGCTGAAGAATTCAATGAATGAAATAAAAATATCCAATAGATAGACAATAGATATCTTCAACAGCAGAATAAATCACAGTAGATAGAATCTGTGAATCTGAATATAGATCTTTTGAAATTACCCAACCAGAGGGGGGAAAAAAAAGAAAGAAAAGAATGAAGGCAGCCTATGAGACCTATGAGACACCATTAAATGAAAAAAAGTTCACATTATAGGTGTCGCAGAAGGATAAGCGACAGAGAAAAGGACAAAATCTTACTAAATAAAACAATGGCTGAAAACTTCCCAAATCTTGAGAGAAATATGAACAGCTAGACCTATGAAGCTCAGAAGTTCACAAACAGATTCAACCCAAGATCCTCTCCAAGGCACAATATAATCAAACTGTTAAAAATAAAAGACAAATAGAATTTTAAAAGTAGCAAAAATATGAAGTTAATTATAAGAAAATTACACTATCAGCATATTTCTCTCCTTGTAAGCTAACAGAGAATGGGTGACACATTCAAAGTGCTGAAAGAAAAAATTGGAAGTGGAGATGTTGCAACACATATCTCAGAAATTAAAAGGATTAGAAGGGAATATTATGAACAATTATATGCCAACAAATTTGATAACCTGGAGGAAATGAATAAATTCTTGGAAAATACAACCTACACGTTTGTGTCAGGGAGAAATATAAAGCCAGGACAGACCAACAACAAACAAAGATATCGAAGTAGTAATTTAAATCCTCTCATCAAAGAAAATCACAGAACCAGATGGCTTTATGGCTGAATTCTACCAAACTTTCCAAAACTAATTAATACCAATACTTCTTTTTTAAAAATTTAAAATGTTTTGGGGGTACAAATATTTTTGGTCCCAAAAATTGCTTCTGTCACTCTTGAGCCAGGGTTATAAGTGTGCCTGTTATCCAAATATTGTTCATTGTATCTGTTAGGTAGGTTTTTGCCCATCCCCTCCTCCTCCCTCCCTGGTGATTTTCAGAGTTACACTTCCCTCCATGTTCATGTTAGTTCCATTTCAATAGTGAGTACATGTGATATTCGTTTTTTTCCATTCTTGAGATATTTCACTTAGGAAAATAGTCTTCAGTTCCATCCATATTGTTCCAAAGGGAACTAAGTCATCCTTATTCATGGCTGAGTAATATTCCATGGTATACATATACCACACTTTCATAATCCACTGATGAATTGATGGGTACATGGATTGATTCCACAACTTTGCAATTGTGAATTGTGTTACAATAAGCACTCAAGTGCAGGTGTCTTTTTAATAAAATTATTCCTTTTCCTTTGTGTAAATACCCAAAAGTGGGATTGCTGGATCAAATGGGTGGTCTACTTTTTGTTCATTGAGGTATCTCCACACTGTTTTCCATAGAGGTTGTACTAATTTGCAGTCCCACCAACAGTGTATAAGAGTTTCTTTCTCTCTGCATCCATGCCAGCATCCATTGTTTTTGAACTTTTTAATAAAAGCCATTCTAACTGGCGTAAGATGATATCTCATTGTGTGTTTTTTTTTTTTCGAGGCATTCTGGTTTTTATTTTTTTGTTTTATTTTATTTTTTTCATCTTTTTAATTTCTGCATATTATGGGGGTACAAATGTTTAGGTTACGTTTCCCTTGCCCCACCCCTCAGCCAGAGCTCCAAGCCTGTCTATCCCCCAGATGGTGTGCATCGCACTCATTATGTTTGTATATACCTATCCCCTCCTCCCCACTCCCATCTGTCTGATAAATGTTATTTCTATATGTGCATTTAGGTGTGATCAGTGAAACTAATTTGCTGGTGAGTGCATGTGTTGCTTATTTTTCCATTCTTGGGATACTTCACTTAGTAAAATGGGTTCCCGCTCTATCCAGGAAAATACAAGAGGTGCTATATCACCATTGTTTCTTATAGCTGAATAGTACTACATGGTATACATATATCACATTTTATTAATCCACTCATGTATTGATGAGCACTTGCATTGTTTTCATATATTTGCAATTGTGAATTGTGCCACTATAAACATTCGAGTGCAGATGTCTTTTTTATAGAATATCTTTTGTTCTTTTGGGCAAATGCCCAATAATGCGATTGCTGAATTGAATGGTAGATCTACTTGTATCTATTTAAGATATTCCCATATTGCTTTCCACAGAGATCACACTTGTTTGCAGACCCACCAGCAGTGTATGCGTGTTCCTGCCTCTCTGCATCAATGCCAACATTTATTGTTTTGGGACTTTTTGATAAAGGCCATTCTCACTGGAGATAAGTGATATCTCATTGTGATTTTGATTTGCATTTCCCTGATGATTAGAGATGTTGACCATTTTTTCATATTTCTTGGCCATTATTCTGTCTTCTTTTGAAAAGTTTCTGTTCATGTCCTTTGCCCACTTTTTGGTAGGGTTGTTTGATTTTTTCTTGCTGATTTTCCTTTTTCATATGCTTATTGGCCATTTGCCTATCTGCGTTTGGAAAGCTTCTGTTCATTTCTTTTGCCCACTTTATAATGGAGTTATTTGATATTTTCTTGCTGATTTGGTTGAGTTCTTTGTAGATTCTGGTTATTAGCCCTTTATCAGAACATAGTTTATGAATATTTTCTTCCATTCTGTAGGTTGTCTATTTGCTCTTTTAATTATTTCCTTTGTCTGTGCAAAAGCTTTTTAATTTAATCAAGTTACATTTATTTATTTTTGTTGCTTCTGTGATTGCCACTGGGGTCTTCTGCATAAATTATTTGCCTATACTTATATCTAAAAGAGTTTTTCTAACATTTTCTTCTAGAGTTCTTATGGTTTCATGTCTTATATTTAAGTCTTTTATCTATAAAAAAATTAATTTTTTTGAGTGGTGAGAGATATATATCCTGTTTCATCCTTCTGCATATGGCTGTCTAGTTGTCCCAACACCATTTATTGAATAGGGATTCTATTCCCCAGTGTATATTGTTGTCTTCTTTGTCAAACATCAGTTGGTTTTATGTCTAGGTTGTCTGTTCTGTTCCATTGGTCTATGTCTGTATTTTTGTACTAATACCATGTTATTTTGGTTACTATAGCCTTATAGTGTAGTTTTAAGTCTGGAATATATCTCAAAATTATAAAAGCCATATATGATAAATCCACAGCCAGCATCATACTGAATGGGGAAAAGTTAAAAGCATTCCCACTAAGAACAGGAAAAAGACAAGTATGCCCACTCTCACAATTCCTAGTCAACATAGTCCCGGAAGTCCTAGCCAGAGCAATAAGGCAAGAGAAAGAAATTAAGGGTAACCAAATTGAGAAAGAGGATTTCAAACTACCACTTTTTCCTGATGACATGATCTTATTTCTAGAAATTCTGTTTCATTTTCAACCCAGAAGAAGCTCAAATAGCCAAAGCAATCTTAAGCAAAAGGAACAAATCTGGAGGCATCACTTTACCAACACTTTAAAAAATAAAGCTTAAGGAAATACTTTCTTAACACATTTTTGGAGATCAGCATCTTGATAACTGAGTCAAAGATTCCACAGGAAAATAAAGTTATGGGTCAATAACTCTGCTAAGCATTGATGCAAAATTGCCCATTAAAATATTAGGAAATGATATTTTCTTATGACATATCAAAAAGAATATACATCATGATCAAGAGTAGTTTATCCCTGGCATGCAATGCTAGTTTAATGTATGTAAACCAATCAAGGGGATATATCACAGACTGAAAGACAATAACCACATGATCATCTCAATTGATGCAGAAAAAGCATTTGACAAAGTTTAACATCCTTTCTTGCTAAAAAAAAAAATCTCTTAATAGTTCAGGTATTGAAAGCAAGTTCCTCAATGTAATAAAGTCTGCTTATGAAAACCCACAGCCAGCATTCACAATCACTGGTGAGAAACTGAGAGCTTTTTCTGTAAGATCTGGTATAAGGCAAGGATGTCCACCTCTACCATCTCTATTCAACACAGTACTGTAAATACTATTAAGAGCAATCAGTTAAGAAAAGAAATAAAAGATATCCAAATCAGAAAGGAAGAAGTAAAATTATCTGTATTTGCAGATGATTTGATCTTATATGTAGAAAAACCCAAAACTGCACCCAAAGCAGTTAGAACTGTTAGAAATGAAGTTACTAAATGTGTAGCATACAAAATCGACCTACAAAAATCCGTGCACAAATAGCATTTCTCTACAAAAATAGCAACCTAGTAAAAAAAAATCAAGATAATAATCCTATTTATGATAGCATCAAAAAAAATACTTATTAATAAATTTAACCAAGGAGATGAAAAATCTGTACACTGAAAACTATAAAACACTGATGAATGAAATTGAAAATGCCAAAAATAAATGGAGAAACATCTCATGACTGTGGATGGGAAGAATTGATATTGTTTACATGACCATACTGCCCAAAGCAATATACAGATTCAGAGCAATCCCTGTTAAAATCACAATGACATTCTTTACAGAAATAGAAAAAAAATCCTAAAATGTGTATGGAATAACAAAAGATCCCTAAAAGCCAAAATAATTCTGAGAAAGAAAAATAAAGTTGGAAACATCATGCTTTCTGACTTAAAATTATATTGCAAAGCTAACATAATCAAAACATTATGGTCCTGATATAAAAACAAGATACATAGACAAGTGGAACAAAATAGAGGGCCCAGAAATACATCTAAACATATATGACTAATTTTTGACAAATGCATGAAGAAGATACAATGGGGGAAGGATAGACTCCCCAATAAATGGTGTTGGGAAAACAGTGTTTCCACATGCCAAGGAATGAAAATGGACCTTATCTTACACCATACAAAAAAATCAATTGGATAAAAGACCTAAACATAAGACTTGAAACCATCAAACTTCTGGAAGAAAATACAAGGGAAAAACTTTTTGACATTGGTCTTGGCAATAATTTTATTGATATAATGCCAAAAGCTCAAGTACAAAAGCAAAAAAGCTTCCACATGACAAAGAAAACAATCAACAAAATAACAAAGCAACCTATATATTGGGAAAAATATTTGTGAACCATATATCTATTAAGGGTTTAATACCCCAAATTTATTAAGAACTCATACAACTCAATACCCAGAAAACATACAAGTTGACTTAAAAATGGAAAAAGGATCTGAATAGACGTGTCTCCAAGGATAACATAAAAATGGCCAACAGATATATGGAAAGGTGTTCAACATAATTAATCATCAGGGAAATGGAAATCAAGACCACTGTGAGCTATCCCTTCACACCCATTAGGATGGCTATTATCAAAAAGACAAGAGATAGCAAGTGTTGGTGAGGATGTGGAGAAAAGGGAACCCTGTATACTCCTGGTGGAAATGTAGATTTGTGCAGTCATGCAGTAGTATGGTCCCTGTTGGAGCCGTACTCCCAAACAGTACGGAGGTTCCTAAAGAAATTAAAATAGAACTACCATATGACCCAGCGATCTCTCTCCTGGGTATATACCTAAAGGAAACAAAATCACCACCTTGCAAAGATATCTGCACTCCTATGTTAATTGTAGTATTATTCACAATAGTCAAGATATGGAAACAGCTTAGGTGTTTGTCAATGGACGAATGGTTAAAGAAATTATGGTATATATACAGTAGAATATTATTCAGTCTTAAAAGCAAATGATCCTACCATTTGCTACAACATGGATGGACATGGAAGACATTACACTAAACAAAATAAGCCAAACACAGAAGGAAAAGTATTGCATGATCTCAGTTGTATGTGTAATCTAAAATTTTAAAAATCCACTGTACAGAGATAGAGAATGAACAATAGTTACCAGGGAGTAGGGGAATGCAGAAAATAGAGAGATGCAAGTCAAAGGATACACTATGTAGGATGAGCAAGACTAAAGATCTATACACAACATGAGGACTATAGTTAACAATAGTGTATTGTATTCAAGATTTTTGCTAAATGAGTAGAGAAATAATTTTTACTACATATATTAGCATCCTACTGTAAGGAAAATTTTCTATTCTTGCTATATGCACTTTTAATTATGTCAGTTTGGCCTCAGAGATTCCTATTTTATTCAATTGGTTATAACCATTAATATCATTTTGTATTTTAGTGTTCAATTTATACCAGATTTCGTAAATGGGAATCCCTTCAGGTTGACTTCTGTGTCTTTTTGGCATGGTTTATAATTTATTTTAGCACTTTTAAAAATTTTGGCACAACAAGATGTTCCAGCCTCATCTTGTTGCACTTTCTCTGACAAAGCCCTTCTCCCCACAAAATTGCCATTTCTCATTTCTCCAAGGATAAATGGTTCCTTCTGGTGAAGAATGATATTTAGAACTAATATCTGGGTCTAGGTGACCTCATTCCTACTGGGATCTCACTGTTCCCAGATCTGGCCTTCTTACCATCCAGATAAGAAGATACCAACCCCCAAACCCCTATACTTATTTTTTTGTCTCTCTATTTCTCTGTCCCCTCTCCTGATATGTGCATATCTCTCTATATAACTATCTCTCTATCTATATTGAAAACCCTGAGTTCATACTGGTATTTTTAATTCCTGTCCAACACCACAGGGTTTATTCTAGTTTTCTCCTTTTCCACATGTGGAGCCCCCTTCTATAACAGTGAGAAACCTGGCTCCCATTATGGTCACTGTATGTATCATGTCAAACCTGTGTGTATGAAATCTATCCTGGGCTCCTTTGTTTCACACTTCACATGGATGCCTTCTTATCTAGCTGAACAAGCTTCCTGATTTCCTCCTGTTTTGGCAACCATAAGAGTTCCAGAAAAACACTGCCTTGTCTTGAGAACCCTCAATTCAGGCCAATCTCCAGTTCTTTTCACTTCTATTCCAAAAGTGGAAAGAAATTTCAGAAAAAGTTTCAAGTACATATAAGAAAAACATGTATTACTCATTAAAAATATTTATTAGAGCTCATAAGAGATTAAAAAATGAAAATATATAATTAATACATAGTCTATATCAGTGGTAAATTATTAAAATTGTATAATCTGCATATTGAAGCTATATTAACCTGGTATTACAGTATTATTATAGGTTTATATATATTAATGTATAATTATTATGATAATAGCTCCTGATTCCAGGAAATTAACTTTATTTCAAGATGTCTTCCAGTTATTAATGCACATTTTCCATGTATCTAGTTATCTTTTCATGTTGCCTCTCTCTGCTACCTGTTATTTCTAAGAATTTCCATCTATCTTCATATTCTAGCATCTATACTCAAATGCTCTAAAGCTCCAGAGAAAAATGTCATATTTTTTCCACTCCAGGGTGCCTCTAGTTGTTGAAAATTAAAATTTGCAAAGTATACATTATTCTGATTTTTAAATTTACATGCATTAAAATTCACACTGTTGGGTGAACAGTTCTGTAAGTTTTGATAAATGCATGTATTTGTGTAACTATTAATATCACCACAGCCAATATACAGTACAGTTCCATCACCCTCCTCAAAAGTCCTTTGTGCTACTCCTTTATATTAACCCTCTCTTCATTCTTAACCCTTAGGAACCAATAATCTACTGTCAAAATAATCTATTTTGTCATGTAGAGAATATGTACCCTCTGATTCTGGCTTTTCCCTTACCCTAAGGCATTTGCAATTCATTCACTTTGTTGTGTGTTTCAATAGTTTCTTTTCATTGTCAAGTAATATTTCCTTGCATGAATGTACCCCATTTAGTTTATTCATTCCTTACTTGAGAGACATTTATATTGTTTCCAGTTTTGCGCTATTACAAATAAATTTAATATGAACGCTCACAGTCAGGTTTTCCCTATGAACATAGCTTTCATTTTTCTTGGGTAAATAAATAGAAGTTGGATAACTGGGTCATACGCTAAATGAATGTTTAAATTTATAAAAAATTATCAAACTGTTCTCCTTAATGATTGTACCATTTTGCATTTTCACCAGCACTGTTTGAAAGCTCAAGTTGTTCCACATCCTTGCTAGCACTTGGAATTATCAGTTTGTATTTTTATTTTGTAGCCATATAATAGGTAGATCATTTTGGATTTAATTTGCATTTCTCTAATGGCTAAGGATATTGCATGTAAAGTAACATGATTTCATGCAGAACAGAAATTCTCTGTGGTAATTATTCTTAGCTAGTTACTTGATTGGGGTCTGATTACATCAATCTCTCCACTGTAATGTGGGGTTTTACAATGAATTCCTCACGATTCTGATCCCACCTGCCTCTAAATCTCAAGAACTGCACTTTTCCAATCTTCACATTAAAAATCATTGACCCCTGAAGCAAAGAATGGGTAAAAATTGGGTGAAGGTATAAATAAGCTTGGAGGTGGAATAAAGGGGTTTATAAAAGTTAAACTCTCACGACCTTTATATATTCTCTCAAGTGGGATCATTTGTTTAAAGTGAAGTGTAAAGGGATTTTATTACAACAGACTGATTTTATTTCATTATGAAAACCTCTATCAATTCTATGCCTTTTTTAATGGAAGAAAGTATGAAATATCATCAGACAGCTGTTTCACAAGAATTTCATTTTCTCAGTGCAATGGCACAGCAGGTGAACCAGGGTTGCCTGCAAGCGCATCCACAATGGTAAAAGCAAGTCAGTTTCAGTTCAGTTTCCAAGTGGAAACTTGCCGGTTTGACATCTTCAAATGGCTTTAGCGTTGGCACTGATGTAACACTGAACCTACTGCCTATCTTTGTGTGAGAACTTCGTCGGCATTTTTGAATATGTCATTAGTGATGTGGCAGACACTTTGATGGACAAGGATAATCTCAGCAGCCCTCATGACTTTCTAGCACATCAGTGTAGTTGTGGAAAAAGGTGTTTCCTCAGCAGTGTCAAAGTCCAGAAGGACTATTCTTTGATTATATCTCTGTATCCAGAAAAATAGTAAAGGACTACAGTTACCACTAAAGAATTAGCAGTAGTCTCTACAGGCTTGTTGATAATGCGAATTTAAAGGACTGGGAGAAATGGCAATTTCCAAATAGAGAATAGTTCTCACTCAGGCCCAAAAGAATAAACAGTATCTGTACAGGTACTGGCTTTTTAAGTTAATTTTAATATCGGAGACTATCTTTTCATTGCAGTTCCTAGTTTCCTTGTCAAACAATTTCACCATCCTCATCAGAGCTGATAGTCACAGTAGTTTAGTTTTTGCAACAAAAACAATTTTAGAAGCCTTGTTCATTTCTTCTTCTTGTTTTTTTTTTTTTTAATGCTATTACCTAGCATAACTGATAATCAGCTAATGACATACAGCTTTGGCTTGGTTAGAAGGTAACTATTGTTAACACTTCATTCTTCTAGTTGACTATTCAATATTAAATATCATACTGTGTTATAAAATGCTATGCCAATTCCCAAAATATAAACAAAACCAGGAATGTAGTAAGATTTTATACCAAACAACTGTAGGTCAGAAAAATCAAATTACATCAAAGGAAGGTAGAATCCTGAAAAAAGTAAAAAATAAAATTTTTTCTCTATCAAGAATCATGCAGGAATAAGGCTCTGGCCAATTGTTACTTCATGTCTCTACAGAGAGTGCAAGTTGCATAAAATAATACAAATGGAAACTATTTATTGTCTAAAATATCCCCTTTAAGTTCTCTCCAATATTTTCTCTTCATACTAAGGCTAATGGTTAAGTTTGCAGAATGTTCATAATGTGGAACTGTTCCTTGGAATGTGAACCTCAAAAGAAGGACAGGTATGTCAGATAGGAAGCTCTTTCATTATTGTACTTCCAATCTAGGTTAATCCCTTCACACAAATTTTTAAAAAATTAATTAATAATATTGCCATTATTATGTCATGTGTAGTATTCCAGAGAGTTCAATGTTTGCCAAGATTGTATAAATCAGTTCAGCCATATCTCTTCTTAGAAGTTTGTAACATGTTAACTTTATATATAATTTATGTAATGTATAAGTGATATACATCCTTTCTTATCTCAACATTAACATGATTAGAACTGATTAAGGTGCTATATTCATCTTGTACATTGTGCTTTTCATCTATAACAGTTTTATTATAAGAAGTATTATTTCTTAATCAGCAGCCCAAAAATCAGTGTGTCAAAAATTTCTTACAGAGAATAAAAAATATAAAATACAATATCAAATGTATTTTGAAAATATTTTAAATGACATAGCCAAATAAGCTTTGGCAAAGTGATGCTTTTTCCTGTTAAATTTAATAGGGGATGCTGACCCTTGATGGTAGGAGACTACCTCTTCTGATGTATTATGCAATTACATTGATGGATGGTTAATTGAGTCACTGTGGCAGACCATACGTTTACTCATGACCTGAATGTCATTGGTCAGGTTATGGCTTCACATCTTTGGCCTTTGATCATATACTGTTTTGGAAAATACCTGTCTTAAATTTAAACTTCTGGTTTAAAAACACCCAGAGTAAAATAAATTATTAACTTCTTCATCAAAAATTTGCACACAATTGCTTTGTCATCAAGAAGAGTTAGATTGTGTTTGTTACTTGGTTTGAAACCACTGATAAATGTAATAGGACTTTTGTGCAAAGGATGAAATTAATTGTCTCAGTTTAGGTGATGTCTGATATTAATCAAAACCTCACTTGAACTTTCATAAATATATATTGATATAGGTATTTAGATACTAATTCATTTTTCTGGTTTATTGAGACAAAATGCTAAAGAATATTTATGCAGGGCTAGCCTTTCGCAAAATTGTATAGGGAATAAAGATTATCTTTGGTATTCTCAATTTCTCATTGTCTTTCCCATGTCCAATACAGCTTCTCTGTGCGACAGGGTGTAAGTAGTATCTCCCTTAGTTTATGTTCCCTGATACGTGTTCCATTGAATGGCAACATTTTTTAGTTTCCCTAAATACCACAAGGTAAGCAGCCATCTATTTTTGAGGTCAATGCAGGTAATTAAAGTGAAAGGACTCTTGTGACTCTCCGAAGACTTGTATAGTGAAGAGAAATGGCTGAAAGTGTAGACCTGTCTTAGAATCTTCACTCTGTCACAAACCATTTCTGGACTTTGAATATGCACTATAACAGCCCTGATTACCTTCCTTAACTGTACAATGGATATAATAATATTTATATCATAGAGTGTCAAGATGATGAATTAAAATCCTCTGTATATTGCACCAAGTACAGTTCATAGCAGTCCTTCAATCAATACTAGTATTTTTATTATTCCTTGAACATTTTCCATAAATTCTTCAGCAATCACTAAAATAATAATAATAAAAAAATAAAAATAGTTACCATTGATTGAGCATTTAGTTTTATGAAGGAAATTGCTTGTATGCATTGTCCCAAATATCTTTACAATTATTTCACATACGATTATTATTCCCATTTATAGGTAACAAAACGGAAGATCCTGGGAGTCTATTAGCTTGTTCAAGATCACAAGGTGAATAAGTGACAGAACATAAAATCAAATCCATGTTGTGTTATTCGAAAGTTGTACATAAATAATATAACAACTTTTCCTAACTTGTGATGAAAATAAACTATCGTATTCAATTCTCATCTTTGCATATCCAAATTTTTAGAGACTACTCAAATTTCCACCAGTAAAGAAAAAAAATGATGGGAAAACCGACGTGAGTTAGAATTCTTGATCACAGAGCTTCTATAAACTACTTGAGTCGCCTTTCAGTGCCATTTAATTCTGGGTTATGATTACGGTCTTCTATGTGTGGCAATTTTGAAAGGAAGAGAGACTCCAATTAGCTCCTGCCCCTTGAGTAATGCTGCATAAATACTAATAATTCAACATATCAGTGCACTCATCTTTCAACTCGGAAAAAATTACAAACAGGTTTTTAAAATCAGTTTCTTCAGACAGCACTTTATTATATGCGATCTATCTTGAATCTGAAAAAAAAAATCTTCTGTCTCATGGAATAATAAAATACATTTCACTATATGGTAGCAGAATTCTAAGATGGCCCCCCAAATATCCACTTTCTGGTCTACACATCCTGCATAATCCCTAGGACTGCGAATAGAATGGATGCTAGTCCCATGACCTGATTAATCTACATGTCACAGCTGACTAAGAAAAGGAGATTATCTGGGGTGAGTTTAACTTAATCATCTGAGCCCTAAACAGGACTAGGCTTTTTCTGAGGTCAGAAATTAAGAGCATAAGAGGAATTCTACACAAGACAGATTCTCTGCTGCTGTCATTGAAGGTGAAGGGGGCCATCAGACAGGGAATGCAGGCAGCCTTTAGGAGTGGCTCCCTAACTAATACCCAGCAAGGAAATAAGTACTTCAGTACTACAACCAAACAAATTTAATTCTGCCAAGAACCTGGATGCACATGAAGGTGGTTCTTCCTCAGAGCCTCAGAAGAGAGATCAGTTTGGGTAACACCTTGATGTCAGCCTTAGCATGAGAGAATTCTTACCTGGACTAGAAACCTTGAGCTTGTCCATTGTACCTGGATCCATTAATAAATGGGTGTTGTTTTAGACCATTAAATTTGTGGTAATTTGTCAAACAGCAATAGAAAATTAATATATATCATTTAGAATATAGTTTATTTAAAAGTAGAGTTATTCTTATGAGCTAATGAAAAAAATAAGACAATATATATGTTTAGGATATAAAACACCCACAGGTCTCACAGCACAGAAGTCCCATGCATCTTTATGATATAATCATGATTGGTAGTATGGTAAGTATTTTAGTAAAATACTTTCCTGAACTGTGATTATTTTTAACTAACCATTGGGTTTTGATAGTCAGAATAAACATTTCTGCTTATTTATCATAATGACATAAAATGCCTTCTACACTGTGCAAACTGTTTTGCATGTTTCCTCCCTAGCATAACAATTTTTAAAGCTATTTAAATTTCCCAAATGTTTTAATGTAAATACTATTACTTTTTTATGTCATTGTGGTAGAACATGCATCTAAGTAATACTGCTGTATCTATGACATGTCTTTGATGATTCATCCAATTTGACAAGTAACTGTCTGCTTTTAAGCTCTTTAGTTTGCATCAACACTGAGATGAAATGAGACTTGAACAATGTGTACCACTGAAGCAAAATAACACAATCATTGTATTGTTAAAAAATATAAAGTTTTATAATGGGCAAAAATAGCTAATGGAGTAGGATCTTTGATTCAATATCGGATTTTCTCACAAAATGTCCAGAATTAACTTAAATATTCTTTGTTCAATGACTTTAACCTATAATACAAAACAGAGGGCTCATATCTGCTGTATAATTTTTTAGGGCTACATTGAGAGAGATTATGATAATATACATATAATAAAAATACCAACAACGGTTGGATCCTGTAATTGTGAACTGAATTCAAGGAGGCTGCTTGAAGATGAGAACTAACAATGTCTTCATTTTGATTAGCTTACCTTTTCAAGTGTTGTGCTAGAAACCTCTATCACACAAATAGAAGCAAGAACTTTATTATCATCACTATAGCAACTGCAGAAAAATTTATTTCAAAACAGTTGGCTACCTGAAATTTTTCTCAGGATGGAAAGAAGAGCAGATGATATGTAACATTTTAACTCATTTTTAGAAGTTGTTTTGTGATCTTATCTCTTTTATAATAACAATACAGTCCAGTTACTTTACACATTTTTTTATTTAAACAAAGATTATACATACATCTGTATATAAACATATATATGTTAATTTTGATTTTCTTTATGAATTATTGGTCAGCATCTTTATTACATTTTTGAAAGTAGCTTATAAAACTTTATAAGGGATAGTTTTATATTAATCATTTAAAATTTTAGTTTGTCACTAAATAGTACTTTTTCTGTGAATTATATTTAAATTAAAACACTGCACCAGATATTAACATACATGAATTATTGAAAATAAATTCATACCATTTTCTTTGTCTTATACAAGAATGATCACAATTTTTAAGCTGGTTTATTTAATATTTTGTACTCTCTCAAACTTCTGTGAAAGAAAATGTTCATGTTCTTCCTATAATATCTTTCCATTTCTCTAAATTTTATCATGAATGTGCATGGTTCAAAGTTGCTGACAATCTGCATTTAAAATAAGATGATCATATAGTAGGGCTGCCTAGGCAATTTTTAACCTTTATATCTTTGCTGGAGCCAGAGTTCTGAGAACTTCGTCTGTAATGGACTTTTAAAAATGCCTTTCAGAACTGATAGGACTTACTTTTTAAGTACTCTTCTCCTACTTTAACTGAGAAAGACATGACAAGAATTCAGGATTTCTTGAAATGCATTCTTATGCATGAATTATGCACATTTATAAGACAGCATGGCTACCTTTATCTTCATGAAGCCTCCTACTGATGACTGAGGGGATGAGTCCTTGCAAAATATAGGGAAATTGCATGTTTTATGAGACAAATCGAGATACAAATCTATTTTCAAAGCTATCATAATCTTTCTGTGAATTCTACTCTTGGTAACACTGGAAAATTAGATCTTACAGATGTGTACAATTATGCATAAAAGAACAATAAAAGGATAAGAATATGTTTTTAATAAACCATTAAAATAACACAGATTATTTTTGAAAAAACTTACTGTTGCTTTAAAATCTAAAGTTGATTTTTCATGTTTATTATTTTCTTTTACGGTAGACTCAGTTGAATGAAAAATCTAGAACATATATATTTATAGTAGAGGTATAAATTCAATATTAAGTTGATTTGCTTAAAAATAATAATTTGTTAGCATTTTAGAATCTTTTCTCAAAAGTCTGATTAATCAATTAATTATATAATTATGAGAGAAGTTCATTGTCCCTTTTCCGCAATCATTTATCACAAAATCAGTTTTCAATAAAGTTCTCATATCTATGCCATGTATAATTCCCATCAATATTCTTTGAATCTAAATATTAAGATAAAAAGTAAATTGGTGACCTAATGGTTATCTAGAACTATCGAATAATATTTTTCACCTTTGAGTATGTATTTTATTTAAAGGAGTTTTACTCCTTCAAATTAGTAAGAGCATTGGGATGGTATTAGCCATTTGATAATTATATTATTTATATTACCGTGTGAAAATAGTTTCCTATGATAGTATTAAAATGAAATGTGCATGTAGAAAATACCTCAACTTTTAAACATGTGAACATGTTAGCATGCATGTTTATGTCAAAATCCAGAATTTTTTTCATTAAAAATATATTTCTTATTTTCAATTGATTTAACATAATGTGTTTTCTTTAAAAGTTTACAAAATTTTGGAGGCTGCCAGTAGATGGCATTCTGGTTTCTGTGAGATGTTTATTTAGGGATGGGTTCTTTTCTTTGGGAAAAGGAAAAAGAAACTGACAATAGGATTCTGATTGAAAAGGATATTAGACCTTCTTGAAGAAACTGTAGCCATTCCAAAACCAAATAAGTCTCAAACCATGATTCCTTTATTAATTTAGTTTACCAAGCTCACTCAATTTGGTAACTGAGCTTGGTAAACTAAATTAATGAGTTGGAAGTTTTAATGTATAAAATATACATTTCATTATTCAATAATGTATATTTTATTGAATAAAAATATAGTGCTTTTAAAAATATAATAATTTTTAAACAAACTAGTGGAAGTAGTGTGTTTAGCTTCATTCAAAGCAATATAATCAATAATCAACTTACACTAAAAACTATTTTATTACCTACTGGCATAAATTCATATATATCAGCATTATTTAGTCATGGATGACAACATTACCCAATTTTCCTACAAATTGCCTTCTTCCAAAAAATGAACATAATGTAATATAGCTTCCTACATACAATTGATGATCATTGAGTATTTGTTAAGTGAATAATGAATGAAAAAGTACATCTATAACTCACTAGGATATTATTTCTGAATTTATTTGAAAAATTACATAAATTGAAGATTCTCATGGTACTTTTTATTAAAACATCAAATATCCAACATGCAGAATTGGCCTCTACTATTTCCAAGAAGAACTTTCCTTAATTCTTAAATTACTTAGGAGGAAATTAAATTGATGATAAAAAGACAGCTTCTCTCTATAACAACATACTTAGTCGTTACATGATTTATTTTAATCCTAGGGTAGGAGAAGAATTAAAATCTATGACCACTAAAAAAACTCAAAAAACAAAAAAAAAAAATCACAATTATTACTAAAATGTTTTAAAATACCTAACAAACCAAACGTTTTAAAGTCTTTCAGAAAATTTTTTCATACATCACAATAGAAATAAGAAAAAAAATTTAAACAAATTAAAAGTGCAACCAAAATTAGAGAGGGTAATCACTAAAACAGTAACCAATTTCCAAATGCTGTTTTTTTCATTGCTTTCAATTTACAGACAAATAATTGATATAGTAATTGCAAAATTTATATTTTCATTAAAATAATCCTCCTTAGGAATGTCCAATAAAGTATTTTGATAGTTCATATATACAGAGCAATTGAAAATGAATTAAAGTATATAGTTTTAAAAATTTAGACTTTTTATTAATTGTGACCATTTTGCCTTTTTTGGTCTAACAGAACAAGCTTTTACTTTAATAAAGCACAAGCCATATTCCATGTGAGAAGGAACTAATTATTTTAGTTAATATCTCAGAATTTCTGGTGCTGGCTATAGAATTTCCCAAACTATTGATTTTTCAGAATCACAATTAGATTCTTCAACTACAAAAAGTTGAGAAGCATGGACATTTCCAGCTGTCTGCACAATTTAAAATGGCAAATACCTTGCTATTACAAACAAGAATCTATTTAGAACATGATTATATTAATCCACATAGTGTCAACAGGTTGATAAATTCTTAATGGTCTTGTTTAAAAGCCATCTCTTCCAAAAATTCCTCCCTGATATCCTCAATTACAAGTTATGTTTCTCAGTTCTCAATTCTCAAGTATTTTATATCAATTTTTGATATAGTTCTATTTCTTAAAAATTCATGCATTATGTTCATGAATGTGATTTTTATAGTCTATTAAAAACATTCTTTGGAAGAATGTTCATTACTATATCTTTTACAAGGAACACCATCCTGCCTTTTCTGTACTGGGCACTACTAAATAGTTATTTTCCAATTTACAATAATGACTACTATGATAAGCACAATAAATTTTTTTTGAATTAAGACTATGAAATCAATAAATGTAAGATAAAAATACATAAATAAATAATTATGATAGCTTACAATGGGACAAAAGATTAAGCTTATTCCTTGGACAATGACAAATTATAAATGACAAACTCAGGCTAGTGTTTTGTTTTTTGAAAGTTCATTAATGTGATTTTCCCAGTGATTTTTGTTTCATTCTAGAAACGCCCATTTAGAATCACTGGGAGCTTTTAAAGGTAATACTGATTCTAATTTTTAACAGATTTTTAAGTGTACAATACTGTATTATTATTAATAATTATAGGTACTATGTTGTAGAGGAATTCTCTAGAACTTATTCATTTTGCATAACTGAAAGTTATACCCATTGAGCAACAACTTCTCCTCATATTAAGTACTCTTAACACATACACACACACACACAACCAAGGAAACTTTAGGAGGAGATAGATATGTTTATTACTTTGATTATTGTTCTGATATTATGGAGGTGTGTATATGTCCAAACTCATCAGATTGTATGCATTAAATATGTGCAATATTTGTATGTCACTTAATTCAATAAATCTCTTTTAAAAATTGACACATTTAATTTATACAATTTGATGAATTTGGTTATATGCATGCAACTACAACACCATCTATTACCTTGACTGTGGTAATGATTTCATATTTTGTTTTCAAATTTTTTTATTTTGGTAAAATACATAGAACCCAAAATTTGCCATCTTAATCATTTTTAAATGTACAATTCAGTGGTATTAAATATATTCATGATGTTATATAACCATCACCGCCATCCATGTTCATAACTCTTTTCGTCTTGTAGAATGGAAACTCTGTACTCATTAAAAAACTCATAATTCCTTATCCTGCTCCATGGCAACCGCCATTCTACTTTTGACTCTAAGAATTTTACTGTTCTGTTTACCTCATATCAGTGGAATCTTACAGTATTTGTCTTTTTATAACTGGCTTATTTCACTTAGCATGATATCTTTAAGGTTCAACCATGTTGTAACATACTGTAGAATGTTCTTCCTTGTTAAGACTGGTTAATATTCTATTATATGCTTATAGCACATTTTGCTTATTCTTTCATCTGTTGATGAGTTGATGGGTTGCTTCCAAGTTTTAGTTATTGTGAACAATGCTGGTATAAACATGGATGTACAAATATTTCCTTGAAAATCTGATTTCAGTTCTTTTGAGTATATACCTGGAAGTAGAATTGCTGGATCATATATTAATCCTATTTTAAATTTTTGGAGGAATCACCTTACTGTTTTCCTCAGTGGATGTACCATTTTACATTCCTACCAGCAATGCACAAGGATTTTAATTTTTTTACATTCTTGTCAACACTTGTTATTGTCTGACTTTATGATATTAGCCATTTCAATGGAGGTGAAGTGGTATCTTTTCATGGATTTTATTTGTGTTTTCCTAATGATTAAGGGTTTTGTGCATCTTTTTGTGTACTTTTTGGCCATGTTCTTTGAAGAAATGTCTATTTTAGTTCTTTGCCCACTTTTTAATCAAATTGTTAAGGCGTTTTATTGTTGCTGTTGAGTTTTAGGAGTTCCTTATAAATTCTGGATATTCATCCCTTATGAGATATATTATTTGAAAGTATTTTCTTCCATTCTGTAGGTTGCCTTTTTGCTCTGTTGATAGTATCTTTTGATGCACAAATTTTTAAAATTTTCAGGATGTCCATTTTGTCTGTTTTTTTTTTGTTGTTGTTGTCTGTGTCTTTGGTATTATGTCTAAGAAATCATTGCCAAATCTAAAGTCATGAAGATTTTTACCTATGTTTTCTTCTAAGAGTTGTATTGTTTTAGATCTTACATTTAGGTATTTGATTCATTTTGAGTCAATTTTTGCATATGGTGTTAAGTAAGGGTCTAACTCATCATTTTGCATGCAGAAATACAGTGTTTCTAACACCATTTGTTGAAAATATTATCTCTTACAATGCTCTTGTCACTCTTGTTAAAAATCATTTGACCATATATGCCAGGGTTTATTTCTTAGCTTGTCATGGCCCTATCATACTGCTATAACAAAATATTTGAAATTGTGTAATTTATAAACAATAGAAATTTATTTCTCATAGTTCTGGAGATTGGAAGTCCAATATCAAGGCATAAGCACATTAAGTGTGAGAGCCTGGTGTCTCTGCTTCCAAGATGGCACCTTGTTGTCCTCATATGGTGGAAGAAAGAAGGGCAAGAAAGGCAAACTCCCTCTGAAATCTCTTTTATAAGAGTATTTATCGAATTGTGAGAACAGAGCCTTCATGACTTAATTACTTCCCCAAAGGACCCACTTCCTAATACCACCACGATGGCAATTGAGTCTCAATATGAATTTTGGAAAGGGCACATAATCAAACCATAGTATTTATCCCCTGGCCCCCAAAGTCATATTCCTCTCACATGAATTAATTAATTAATATTAATATATTTAATATTAAATATATAATATAGATATTTAAATATATCGATTAATTAATATATTAAAATATATTCATTTTTATGAATTTTTAACTCATCCTGCATCAACTGTAAAATCTAAGTCCAAAGTCTCATCTAAATATAACCTACATAAGATGTGGGTGAGACTCAAGGTAAAAGTCATCCTGAGGCAAATTCTCCTCCAGCCAGAGCTTGTAAAATCAAACAAGTTATATGCTCCAAAAATATCATGGTGGTGCAACCATAAGACAGACATCCCCATATCCCACTTTCTGGACACACAGGGTTGGGGGATGGACCCCTAAGGCTCTGGGTGACTCCACTCCTACAAGTCTTCTGGGCATTGCTCCAGTAAGGACTTTTCAGTGGACCTAACCTCACAGCTCCACTAGACATTACCCTAGTGGGGACTTTCTGTGACAGCCCCACCCCTGTGGCACTTCTCCGCCTAGGCTACACAGCTTTCCAAAGTATCTTTTGAAATCTAGTTAGAGAAAACTGTGTTTCTAAAGCTCTTGCATTCTGTGCATATGTTAGAGATAGCTCCATATGAATACCACCAAGGCTTACTGCTCATGTCCTCTGGAGAAGCAGGCTGAACTACACCTGGGGATTCTTGATCCACAGCTGGGGTGGCCAAGAAACACTGCACTGGGCTATAGGAAGCAAAGATTTGAGGTAGCACTGGGCAGCAAGCTCTAAGGCACCCTGGGCCACTCTCTTGAAATTTTTCTGTCCTCAGTTGGCCTGTGATGGGCATGGCCGTCTTGAAGATCTCCAGAATGCCATTGTCTTGATGGATAGCATCTGGCTTCCTTCTATCCATACAGATTTTCTCATCACATGGTCACTTGGTTTTCTCTCCTAAATATACTTTTTTATTCTTACATGGTCAGGCTGAGAATTTTCTAAATTTTTATGTTTTGCTTGCTTTTTGATTATAAATTTCAACTGTAACTCATTTTTTTCTTTTTGCATAATACTACAAACAGTTAAGAGAAGCTATTCAGCACTCTGAATAGCTGAGTGGAGATTTCTCCTGCCAAATATTCTATTAATAGTTCATCATTCTTAAATTTTACCTTCCACGAAATACTGACATGACCACAATTCAATCAAGTTCTTTGACATTTTGCATAAGGATAAGCTTTACTCTAGTTTCCAATAAGATATTCCTTATTTCTGTCAAGACCTCATCAGAATGGCCTATACTGTCCATATTTCTACCAATATTCTGTTCACAACCATTTAGATAATATCTAAGACTGAGTACAGCTCTCTTCTTTTTTTGAGCTCTCACCAGAATCACCTTAATGCTCCCTTTATGACAATACAGGTTTTTTCCAGCATGCACTTCAAAACTTTACCTATTATTCAGTTCCAAAGCTGCTTTCACATTTCCAGGTATTAGTTATTGCAACCTCCTCTTTTTTTTTTTTTGAGACAGAGTCTCACTCTGTTGCCCGGGCTAGAGTGAGTGCCGTGGCATCATCCTAGCTCACAGCAACCTCAAACGCCTGGGCTCAAGCGATCCTCCTGCCTCAGCCTCCCGAGTAGCTGGGACTACAGGCATGCGCTACCATGCCTGGCTAATTTTTTCTATATATTTTTAGTTGTCCAATTAATTTCTTTCCAATTTTTTAGTAGAGACGGGGTCTCGCTCTTGCTCAGGCTAGTTTCGAACTCCTGAGCTCAAACAATCCACCCGCCTCGGCCTCCCAGAGAGCT
>CAUYSK010106809.1:0-22449 GCA_963575035.1 Avahi laniger
TTCACTGGGCCAGGCGTGGTGCTCACGCCTGTAATCCTAGCACTCTGGGAGGCCGAGGCGGACGGATTGTTTGAGCTCAGGAGTTCGAAACCAGCCTGAGCAAGAGCGAGACCCCGTCTCTACTAAAAATAGAAAGAAATTTAATCGGACAACTAAAAATATATATAGAAAAAATTAGCCGGACATGGTGGCGCATGCCTGTAGTCCCAGCTACTTGGGAGGCTGAGGCAGAAGGATCGCTTGAGTCCAGGAGTTTGAGGTTGCTGTGAGCTAGGCTGACGCCATGGCACTCACTCTAGCCCGGGCAAAAAGAGTGAGACTCTGTCTCAAAAAAAAAAAAAAAAAAAATAGCCAAAAGTGGTGACAGGCACCGATAGTCCCAGTTACTCAGAGGGCTGAGGCAGGAGGATCACTTGAGCCCAGCAGTTTGAAACTGCAGTGAGCTATGGTCATATCACTGCACTCCAGCCTGGACATCAGAGCAAGAGCTTGTCTGTTAAAAAATAAATAGCTAAAATTAAAAAATTGTAGGCTCGTAGTGGCATCCAGTCATAACTTTCTTTTCCCTTTATTTTGTGCAAATTTATCCTTTGCTGATTTTATTCTTTATTGATTTTTTAGACAGTCATATTTCAGCCTGGCACAGTGGTGTACACCTGTAGTCCCAGCTACTTGAGAGACTAAGGAGAATTGCTTGAGCCCAGCAGTTCAAGGGTGTATTGCACTATGATTGCACCTGTGTATAGCCACTGCACTCCAGTCTGGGCAACATAGCAAGACCCTGTGTATATATATAAAAAAAAGATATATTACAAAAGAGTAAGGAAGTAGGAGTTCTAAACAAAGAACTTTAGGTAGGCAATTTGCAGCCATTTGTATCTTCCCATGGTGAAGATGAAAAGGGATATAAAGAACTTTAAAGTATCTGCTGGAAAGTTGACAATAGTTTTTTCTTCTCATGGTAGCAATAAAGTTGACCTAGAAAGCTTTCTCTGGATGCCGTGTGGAATAGGGTGGACCTAGGTTTCTGGATGGAGAATGATAGATACTGCTATTCATTGAAAAGAGAGGATACCAGAAGAGATCCAAGCTAGAAGGAAATGGTAATGAGGTAGATTTTGAACTGTTCAGTTTGAGTTTTATTTTAAGTATACAAATTGACATGTCAGGTAGACAGCCAGACAGATACATAGTTCTGCAGCTCAGAGGAAAGATTTGGTATATATGTTAGAATCTTTTACACATTAGAATTAATTCAAGCCTTAGGTATGATGAATAAAGATATCTGAGAGAAAGAGAGAAAAACAGAGATTAGATTAGATATATATGTATATATATCTGTCATAATAAGACTTAAATGAACAGGTCATCCAAATTATAGTTGAAAATGGGCCGGGTGCGGTGGCTCATGCCTGTAATCCTAGCACTCTGGGAGGCTGGGGCGGGTGGATTGCTCAAGGTCAGGAGTTCAAGACCAGCCTGAGCAAGAGCGAGACCCCATCTCTACTAAAAAAATAGAAAGAAATGATCTGTACAACTAAAAATATATATATATATAAAAATTAGCCGGACATGGTGGCACATGCCTGTAGGCCCAGCTACTCGGGAGGCTGAAGCAGAAAGATTGCTTGAGCCCAGGAGTTTGAGGTTGCTGTGAGCTAGGCTGATGCCACGGCACTCACTCTAGCCGGGCAACAAAGCGAGACTCTGTCTCAACAAAAAAAAAAAAAATTGAAAGTGAAGATAAAATATTGATAAACTTAGAAATTCAAAATAAGATGGTCTTTAATATACATAAACAAAGTTGTCAGAGAATTTTTTAACATGTAGATGAAGTACAATATTTAAGTTAATCTTCATTAGGTGCCATGATCTAGTACACAGAAATGGAGACTGAAATTAACAATATAATTAATAAGATAGAGCTAATACATACTTATGAAATCTGTATCTTAAGATAGTGATTATACTTTTTTCTGCCTTAGGCACCAGGCAAAATTTCTCAAATTTCTAAGTAGTATTTTTAATGATTTGCAGTATTACCAGAATGTATTTTACATTATATATTTCACATTGAATCCACATATATGTGAACGTATGTGTTCATTTACTAATTTATTTACTTATTTGAACAGTGCAGAAACTATTGCCAGATGTTGGTATATCCTGCTCTCTGGATCTGTGCTTGTGAAAGACTCTATGATCTTGCCTCCTTGCAGGTACGTTTACGTTTGCTGCTTAGTGCACATGGCAAGCAAAGTTAACATTACAGCTATTTTATTTTATCTCTTATATTAAACTGTTTTATGTAGATGTGTATTTTCTCTTAGGCAATACATTTTTTTTTAAATGTCTTTGCTTATTGGTCCCACTGGAAATACTTGGTAGGATCAACTAAATATTTCATATTTCTGAGGGTGTAATTTTTAAGTTTACATCATGACATAGTATCTTCCTGTTTGAACCTTAATTTGTATGAGATTTGATCTGATTTATCTGATGGATTTTGGAGTTATTGGTTATAGATACACAGTATATCATCATAGTTAAGAAATTGGTTTTTTTAGTAGGGCAGACTAGATTAGAATCCTGATTTCATCATTTACTAGTTATGTGACTTCGGACAAATTTTAGTTCTCTTGTCTGTAAAATGAAGATAATACAGTAGCTACTTAAGTATCGTCACGAGGTTTTAGTTAGCTACTACTCAGAGCTTTCAACGGAAGTTCACACTCTAGAGCCAGACTGTATGAGTCATATCTCTGTTCTACCACTTCTTGAGCAAATTATGTAATCTCTTAGTGCTTCATTTTTTCCTTACTTGTAAAATGGGGATAATAAGCTAGTTCTGAGAAATAAATGAGTTAATTCATGTAAAGCTCTTAGTCCCTGGCTACTAAAAGTAATTGTTAATTATCATTATCATAATTATTAGATAGAAGGGTGATTGGAAAGAAGATCAAAGGTGGTATTCTTAGAGGATTTGCTCTGTTAGCAAATCTTAAGATTTTGGGGCCTCAAATTATGCTCTGGTGACATAAAAATGTAATTTTTTAATGTCTTTCCTCCCATAATGTTGAGAAGAGACTTCTAGGCTTTTAAAGGAAGACTTCCAATTATAGCTAAATTAACTTCATTGCGTAACTATGAAATTTAAATATCAGGGTATGGGACATCTCTGTTTAGATGTCATTTTTAAAATTATGGACTGAGTCCTGAAAGTTTACCTAATTGGCTTTTGGTTAAATGAAATTGTACTTCTTGACTAGTAGAATAAAACAGATAGACTATTTTTACAAATGAAATATTTAGGAGCCAGGTGTGGTGCCTCATGCCTATAATCTCAGTGACCTTGGGAGGCTGAGGTCGGAGGATTGCTTGAAGCCAGGAGATTGAGACTAGTTTGGGCAACATAGAGAAACTTCATCTCTAAAAAAAAAAAATGAAACTAGCTGGATGTGGTGGCATGTACCTGTAGTACTGACTACTTGGGAGGCTGAGGCAGGAGGACTGTTTGAGTCAAGGAGTTCAAGGCTGCAGTGAGCTATGGTCAGCCACTGCCCTCCAGCCTGGGCAATAAAGCAGTACCCATCTCTGAAGGGGCAGGGAGAAGATATTTAATAGTTCTGGTTTTTTAAACCTTTTGGCTGTTGGTTTTTTTTTCTTTCACAAGTATTTGTGAAACTCACAGTAATGAATTTGTATTGAGTTGGCCACTGAGACAGAATAAACTGGGTTGATAATTGCCTACGGTTATGGTTTAGTATTATTAGTATTTTTCTTTTGAATATTTTCTTTCTGCTGCTGCTACGAATGTTGAAGAATTTGTTGTAAGGATGTTTTGTAGCCCTTAATCAGCTGTAATAATTCACTATTAGTTTGTGACGAAGACAGTGAAGTTTAGCTTTTTAAATAATTGCTAGGAATGTAGGAGATTTAAAAAAAACAAAAACAAAGTCATGGTATGCATTAATGTAACCATTATGAACTTTGCAGCAAACATGATTATAGAAGTTTATTTAATTTTTGTTCTAAAGAATAATTCTGGGTAGGGGATTTGTATTTTTTGCATGAAAGACATTTGTAATAGGTTATTATAGGACGATTGTTAGGATTAATGAGTTAATACAAAAAAACTACCTAGAATAATGGTTAGCATGTATTAAGTATCAGGTAATTTTTGGTGTCTGTTAATTATTATTACAGCATAGTAGCAGTGGGATATAATCATTATGATACCTATAGAATATGATTCCTACTCAGTATAGGAGAAAGAGTAATAGTAATATTCCAGTTTATAGAAATATAGCCAGTTTCTCTAGACTTTTAAGATACTTGTTACTTCTGTATTAGGAGGCAGAAACCACACAGTAATTTGAACAGGGACAGTTGAATTTAAAGAATTAACCATTTCAAGGGATTACCTACTGGGAAGGATAAAGAATACCCTGTAGTTGAGGGAGAGTTCCCAAGGAAGGAACAAACTTGAAGGGGGAATCCCCTTCCTCATGGCTGAAATTGAGACATTGTTGAAGAATATCTTAGTAGCATTCCAATAGATAGCAGAATTCACTGGGTTCTCTAGGCCAGAACTGCTTCACAGTGATCTGGTTAAGGCTGGTAGGAAGGGAATTGCTGACCAGGGCTGGCAAGCAGATGAACTCCCTACCAGGGTACAGATGGCCCCCTGCCCCACCCCGGCTGGGGACAAGAACAAGAAGCCACTCAACTACAGAGCACAGACTTTGCTACTGCAGTGTCCCTCTAGCACCCTCTGCTGACAAACCTGTAACATTTCCAGGTGGCAAAGGGAGAACACTTAGAGAATCCACATCCTTTAATATAAAGTAGGGCAATGAAATGTGGATTTGAAGCTGATAGCCAATACATTTGAATTTGAGAGGCAATAAATAACTGCCACACTTCACTCCCTTGGCTACTCAGCTTCAATATGAATGCTTCTAAACACATTTGAAATTATATTCAACAACAGAACAACTGTTTTCACCTAACAAGGTATTGCTATCCTTCATGTAAGTGAGGAAGTTCTTATCCTCTCCCCAAAATAAGGAAATGCACAGCCCCAACAATCATTGCTAGCTATATTAATTATATAGTCCATCATAGTGCCTCTGAATATTCTATTAACTAAAGATTACTTTATAAAGTTCATCTTCCACAACTTACATATAAAATGAATATGGAAAGAAGAAGAAAATGGTTAACATACACAAATATGTATGCAGATATACGCAATAAACAAAGAGAAAATATGAAAAGCTGCTATGGTCCCTGTTCTAGAATTGGTCACAAGGCTGTAGTTGATATCTCTGGCTTTCTTCTGTTCAGTATTTCTTCAACTGAAATTTCAGTTGCTCTGGGTTCTTTTCCTGATGGTGGTAGGAACAAAATCTTCATTTTGAAGGGTCCTCAATTGTCCTGCCTTTTTTTGGTTGCTGTAGTTTTCTATTAACCTTTAGTAGTGGACATGGAAGTACTGTAAGGAACCCAAGAAAATCCTCTGGGCTCCACACACAGTCCCTCTAGCCCACATTGTGTGCAGTGACCCAGTTTCCCCTGGATGATTGGGATCAGTCACGTGCGCCAGTGGAACAACCTTTTCCTGCCCGTTGTTTCAGTGGAAGTCTAATTCATTGAAACCATTGTTTTGTTTCCTGGTAGAAGGAAGTCTTTTGGACAATAAGACTACAAACCAGCAGAGTTCAGAGGAGCTGGGAGGAGAGCAAAAATTCTTTGAATTAGTTATTAGGTATAGCAGTGAGAAGAGCCACTCCTATTTTCATGCCTTGAATACAAGACCCATATATTTTGACCTTTGGGTGAGACAAAAATCATTGCTGCACTTCTGTTGCAAAATGAGTTTTTGATTGAAAACAGTGCTGTCTAGGGTGCCAAGACAGGAGACAAAACATTTTGTAAGCTCATGGATGATGGTACTGGCAGAAGTATTACAGGCAAATCCATTTTCGGAATGTGTCTATTCTAATTAGGATAAATATCTGCCTCCTTCATGATAGAAGAGGTCCAGTGTAAATAATCTGCCTCCAGGTGTCTGGCTGGTCCCCTTGAGGAATGGTACCATGTCAGGGACTCAGCGTTAGTTTCTGCTGTTGGCAGATTGGGCTCCCAGCTGTAGCATTAGCGGTTGAGCCCTTCACATTATCCATCTCTACCACTGCGGCCGCTCTGTCCACAGTCCCATTGGATAAGCACTGGTGTGGCTGGGGAAAGAATGATTGACATCCATAGAGCATGTCATTTTTTTTGTCCACCTGATTATTAGCAGCCTTCTCTACAGTGCATGCCCTTTGAGTGTTTACACAGGACACAAACATTTTCAAAATCTGTGCTGGTTTGAAGGAAGCCATCCTCATACCGCCTTCCAGACTTCATTACCAGTTTTCTAAGTCCCTGACCTTTTAGCCATACCATTAGTAATTGCCCACGAATCTGTTTAGATCAGTAATTCTGGCCATCTTTCATTCCAGACAAAATGGACAACCCCAGAATTCCCTAGGAAGATTTTCCTTCACCAGCTTCCTTCAGTGTCACTTCAGAAATAGGGCTGTTCACTTTTGGGTGGTCCCAGTATGTCGTATAGACCCATCTGTAAAACACGCTCACAGTTTTCTTCTTCAGTCAGCTGATCACGAGGAACTCCCATAGGCATGGATTGAGGGAGAGGAAGTAGTGCACCAGGAATTGGTATTAAAGGAGTCTGAGCCACCTGCCGGTGCAGCCTGCTCTGTGCCTGCACAAGCTCAGTCTCTCATACCATGCTCACTTGATACTGGACTGCTGCTGCACACAGCCAGCCCTCATGGCCAGGCACCCAGTTCATGATGGGAAGTTCAGACGGCATAATCACTTGGTGTCCCATGGTTAGGCACTCAGCCTCTATACTGAAGCCCAGTAGCAAGCAGAAGTTGTTTCTCAAAAGTATTATAGGGTAATTATTTCTAAAAGAGAGCATAGATGTCTCAAATTCTAGAGGATTGCATTGTCATTCTCCTATTAGTGTTTGTGGGAGGCTCCATAGAGCACCCCTGTTTGCCATGGATGCTTCAGGTATCATTGGGTGTGCTGGATTATAAGCCAAGTAAGTGGTACAGTGGTTGATACTGCATCCTGAACTTGGTGGCAGCTTTATGAGTGACTCTGCAGATGGTTCAAAGTAGCACGCTCACATGTGGTATGTTACCTCCAGAATCCAAAGAAAATAACCCAACAGTGTGCCTTTTTTTTTTTTTGTGGTAGATAGTACGGGTGCAGCAAAGTGTATTTCACTTTGGAGGAGATACCGTGGTATGCCCCCAAATTATGGAACCCCCAGAAACTTAAGGCCCTTGAATTCTTATGGTGTTTGTCTCCTGAACTCAAATTTGCATAGATTTTAGTAAGGCATCTAGAGTACACTTCTCTTGTTTTATAATGAGATATTTTATGTAATTTAAATGAGTAAGATATATTTTATAATTTACTGTAAACAAAGGACATAAATAATCAAGTCTGAAATTTAAATGTCTTGTTTTGAAATAAATTCAGCCTTTTTCTAGAACTGAGTTCACTTTTTTAGTTGTCACAGTAAGATAAGACTTTAGCTTAAGAAATCAAAGACTTCATTAACATTTGATTTTTAAATAAAGTTTAACTCTGGTATTCGTTTATTCATTCACATTTATGCAGCATATAAGCATTGATTGAATGCCATCTCTTTATAAGTCCCTGGCATTTATAGAAAAAAGACTGATTGACCTTGGATTGAGGTAGCTACTTTGTTTTAAAAAGGCCCCAGTCTTATGTGGAATGGAAAGAAAGCTTTCTTGGAGAAGCAGTTGTGGAAGTGGACTGGACAGATAATCAGGATTCGCAAAACAAAGGAGACAGTAAACATTTCAGTCAGAATAACTCAAGCACCAAGGTATTGATTCATCTAGAAAGCATTGAGTGCCTGTCAGGCACCCTGTGCTAGTCGTGGAGGTTGTGAAAGGTGATAGGTAGATAGCATTGTCTATTTTCTAAAGCCATAATTTTTTTTTTTAAAGGCTGGTCAATGATAAAGCCATACTTTTTAAATAATTTTTTTTGACAAAGCAGTAAATTCATACCATTAAAAAGTCAAGATAGTAAAACAAGTTGTACTTTAAGGAGTATTATTTCCACTTTTATTAATATTGTAGGGGAGAAAATGTAATATCTTTTTCTCACCCGTGGCAAAGTTCATGGCTGACACACTCATAACAAAATACAGATTAACAGGAGAAAAGCATACAAATTTAATCAATCGAAGTTTTGTGTGACATGGGAGCCTTCAGAAATGAAGACCCAAGGACCCCGGGAGAACTGTATGTGTTTATGTGTACGTTCAATGAGGAATGGACAGCTGTGTGGAAATGTGATTGGACAAAAGGCTATGATCTAATGGTAATAGACCAAGGGGGAGACCCAGCAAGGCCTGTATATCTAGAATCTTCTTGGCCTCTGAATGCTACATTCCTTTCTTGTAAGTATGGGGCAGGACCCCTCTGGAATGAGGGTCTTCAAGGCAGAAGGAAGAGAGTAACCTTTCTAGGTTTTATGGCTTGCTTTGGGGTAGAGGAGTTCTACTTGCTATGACCCTCCTTAGGGAGGAGGAATTCTCGTTTCTATGACTCTCCTTAGAGGAGAAAGAGGGGCAGAAGACAAGAGGGCAAGAGAAGATCAGAGAGACTGCTTCTGAGTCCTTCCAGTATCCTTTAGTTCAAAGAACTCAGCATGCCAAAGTGCCATACTTTGGAATATTTTCTGAGCTCCAGCACTCAGTAGTTTCAGCTCTTTTATTGTGAAATATATGGGGCGAGGTGCAGATAACATAAATGTACATTTTAGTGAGTTTTAGTGTACATTGAACATTTGCTTAATCACTACCCAGATCAAGAAATTGAACATTGTCAGCACCCAGAAGCAGCCTGCATGTCTGTTCTCAAATCCACTCCTACTCCCCCCAGAGAGCACGAATTTCCATTCAAACCTATGGATGGACACACCTTAACACTGTTTGGTTTTGCTTACTTTTGAACATAATGTGAATATAATCGTATAGTATTCTTTTGTTTATGTCTTTAACCCAACATTATGTTTATTGAATTCATTCATGTTGTTGCGTATACTTAGTTAATTCATTGTCATTATTTAGTATTGTTAGCACAGTTGAGGGCTATTGTAAGTAAAACAGCTGTGAACATTTCCGTATATTAGATGCACACATGCACGCATTTCTGCTGAGCATACCTAGCAGTGAATTGGCTCACAGGATGTGCCTATATTCATTAATTCCAAGTTGTATTCCAAACGATGGACTAAGTTACACCACCAGCAGGATGTAAGAATTCCCATTGTTCCACATTCTCACCAGTACTTAGTATTGTCAGTCTTCTTAGTTTTAAGTTTTCAACTGCCTAATTTTTAGTCATTCTGTTGAGCCTATAATGGTGTTTCACTATAGTTTGGATTTACATTTTACTAATTGCTATTGAGTAAGTACATTTTCATTAAAATAACCATTTTTGTAAAGTGACTCTTTATGTCTGTTCTCCATTTTCCTAATGAGTTGTCTTTTTGTTATTGAGATGTAGAGATGTAGAAACAGTTTTTCTTGTTTTCATTTCACTATTAGATCTATAGTCTACCTGGAATTGATTTTTGAGTGTGGTATAATGTAATGGTATAATTCATTTTTTTTAATGAATAATGATGTCGAACCCTGTCCCTTATGCTTGTTGGCTGTTGCTTTTTCTGTTTTGTGAAGTATCTGTTTAAGGTGTTTTTTTGTGTGTGTGCTTCTTTTAAAGTTGTATTTTTTGTGTTTATTATTATTCTGTAAGAATCTTTAATACATTCAGGATGAAGCTGTTTGTCCCATATTTTATCCCATTAATTTGGCTTGCATTTTCATTTTCTTACATCTTTTTAAAACAACTTTATTGAGGTATAATTGACATACACTAAACTGCACTTATTTACAGTATACGATAAGGTTTTGCATATGTAGACACCTGTAAAACCACCACTGTTACAAAGATAATGACCTTGTCTATTTCCAGAAAAAGTTTCCTCGTGCTCCTTTGTACACCCTCTCTCCCATTCTTCCCTCTTCCCTTCTTTGGTCCCCAGACAATTACTGGTTCTTTTGTCAACCTAAATTAGTTTATATCTTGAATTTTATATAAGGAGAAACATACAATATGTACTCTTTTCTCATCTGGCTTCTAATATACAGTAAAATTATTTTGGGTCTATCCATGTTGTTATGTGTCTCAATATTTCATTCCTTCTGATTACATTACTCTCTAATATGGATATGCCACTATTTGTTTAGCATTCAATTACTGACGGACATTTAGGTTTTTCCTGTTTTTGACTATTGCAAAGAATGTTGCTGTGAATGTTTGAGTAGAAGTCTTTATGTGGACATAAATATGTCCATATAAATATGTCTGAGTAAATATGTAGGAGTAGAATGGGTGGATTATAAGTGTTGATGTGAACACATACTTTCATGTACTTTGAATAAATACCTAGCGATGACTAGGTTATGTGGCAGATCCACGTTTAACCTTTAACAAAGTACCGTACTCTTTTCCAAAGTTGTTGTGCCACTTTACATTCCCATCAGTGGTGTATGAGAGTTCCAGTTGTTGCAGATCACATCCTCACTAACACTTAGGGGTAAGGTCAGTCTATTTAAGTTGCATATCCTAATTCATATGTGGTAGTATCTGATGGCGGTTTAAATTTACATTTTTTCTAAGGATTAATGATGGTGAGCATATTTTTGTGTGCCTTGTCATTTGTATGTCTTTTATGAAGTGCCTCTGAGTCTTTTACCCATTTTTGAGGAAGGTATGGTCAATTTCTTATTTTTGTGTTTCAGAAGCTCTGTGTGTGTGCTCTAGACAAGTCCTTTAGTATGTGATTTGCAGACATTGTCTCCCTGTCTGGATTGTGTTTTCCGTCTATTAACTGTTTTTCAAAGTGCAGAAGTACTTAATTTTGATAGCCGCTTTCTCATTTTTTTCTTCAATGGACTGTGCTTTTGGTGCTATCTGTTAAGAAATCTTTAGTTGGGATCTGGGTTTTCAGGCTCTTTCTGAGCTATAGAGTTCTTTTCAGGCTACCCTGTAGCAATCTGAGAGTCTAGCATCACTTTCTGCTGGAATTCAGATATCCAGGAGGAGCTTAGAACTATGACTAGAATGCTGATGGACCTCGTGTCCACTGAAGAGAGTTCCCAGGACGATTCCAAGGCCTCTCATCCTACGTGCTCAGGAACATTAATAAAGGTACCATGGTACCTGTCCATGGCCTGTTAGGAACCTGGACCTCACAGCAGAAAGTGAACGGTGGGCGAGCAAGCTAAGCTTCATCTGTGTTTACAGCCACTCTCCATTGCTTGCATCGCTGGTACCAAATATTCAAAATTTTGGTATTTTAGGTTGCTTTATAATTTCTTTTAAATGCCCACTAATGTGAGTGTGGAAGCTCTTGTGTCTTATATAATTGGCAGGGTTTTTTTTATTTCTGCCATTTTTTAAAAAATTCAGTATATCTTTTAAAATGAAAACTGGATCTTTTTCTTTATGATTGATTTTTTTTTTTTTTTTTTGAGACAGACTCACTCTGTCACTTGGGCTAGAGTACAGTGACATCATTATAGCTCACTACAACCTCACCTCAAACTCCTGAACTCAAGCGATCTTCCTGCCTCAGCCTCCCATGTAACTGGGGACTACAAGGCATGGGCCATCATGCCCAGCTAAGTTTTCTCTCTTTTTTATAGAGAATCTAACTATGTTGCCCAAGCTGATCTCAAACTCCTGGGTTCAAGTGAACCTCCCACCTTGGCCTCCCAAAACGCTGGGATTACAGGTGTGAGCCACCACGTCCAGCCTGCTTGCTTGCTTTTTTGATTTGCTTAGAAATATTTTTCTCAAACTGAGAATATAAAAATACATTTTATTTTAGTACTGATCCAGCTTTAGGTTTTTTTTAAAAGCGATAGCCAGTGGTTCCAACAGTTTTTTAAAATAAATCATCTATGTATGTAACTACATTCTTTATATGCAGTTGGCCCTTCATATCCACAGTTTCCCATCTGTGGGTTTGAGCAAATGCAGATCAAAATTATCCAGGAAAAAAAAGTCTGAAAATGTACAGACTTTTTTTTACTTGTCATTTCCTGAATGATACCGTATAACAACTATTTGCATAACATTTACTTTGTATTAGGTTCTGTAAGTAATCTAGAAATGATTTAAAGTGTATGGTAGGATGTGCATAGGTTATATTCAAATACTATACCATTTAGACAGTAAAACTTGAGCATCTGTGGGTTTTGGTAGCTGTGGGGATCCTTGGACCAATCTCCATCAGATAATAAAGCACTACTGTATTCCACTGTGAATATTTTTAAAGATTTTTTTAATCTGTTGTCTTAATACTATTCCCAAAAGAGTATAATAATTTACTTTTATAAAACATGGTATAATCATGGTATCACTTTTTTTTATTAGCCGTGCTTTTTCTTTTCTTTGATTGAACATATATTATGACAGATGTTCAAAATTTAAGATTAGGAAAGTATCTTTTATAACTAATTTTAGGGACTAATTAAAGGCAAAAATTTATAAAGAAGTTTCATACAGTACTATATTGAGATTTGTTTATCTTAACAATTAAGAGGGGAATTTTTCCCCCCCTCCCCAAGAAAATCTAATTTTATTGACATAAGTGATAGGATCAAAATCAGAATTTCTTGGTTAACATCTAGGTGGTTTTTGTTATTGTTTGTTTTTTTCCTATACTGATATATTTTATTTATAACCTTTGCTAAAGAAATTGTTTTTCTGTTTTTATAGTTTTGGTAAGCAGTTTGGAGGAAAAAGAGGATGTGATTGTCTTGTATTAGAGCCTTCAGAAATGATTGTGGTAAGAACTTTAAAGAATGCTGAATTGTTTTTTGATATGCTTCAGTTTGAACTTTAAATGTGGTAGGCTTTAAACACTTGAGGCTTCTTAACTCTGGTCTTTCAGAGATTCATATACCAAGTTTATACATTTTCATCTACTCAGACTTTTCTGATCCTTGAGATAGAGTGCCACTTGATATATGTATACCGTGTTGTGAATTTGGTAATTTCTTTTACTCTTCTACCAGAAAATTAAATAAAGATTTTTCATAAAGGGATCATGATTTTCAAATGTTTTCTCATTTCTCATTCGATTTAGTCAATAAACTTGGAACATCTATAGTTCATGCTCTGGACTAGAGGGAATGAATTAGAGAAAATTAAAGAGACATCCAAGTAAAAAATGGTCTAGATCAGCGGTCCTCAACCTTTTTGGCACCAGGGACAGGTTTCATGGAAGACAGTTTTTCCATGGACCAAGGGGTGGGGAGGGGTGGTTTCAGGATGATCCAAGGTCATCACATCTACTATGCAGTCAAACCTCTCTCCTAATGATAATCTGTATTTGCTGCCACTCCCCAGCGCTAGCAACACCACCTCAGATCATCAGGCATTAGATTCTCATAAGGAGTGGGAAGCCTAGATCCCTGACAGGCGCAGTTTACAACAGAGTTTGAGCTCCTATGAAAATCTAATGCTGCCCCTGATCTGACAGGAGGCGGAGCTTATGCGGTGATGCAAGCAACGGGGAGTGGCTGTAAACATAGATGAAGCCTAGCTTGCTCGCAGGCCGTTGACTTTCTGCTGTGAGCTCTGGGTTCCTAATAGGCCATGGACAGGTACCAGTCCCAGAAGTGAGGGGGTTGAGGACCACAGGTCTAGATCATAATACTTTTACTTTTTGATTATTTGGGGGGAGGTTTCATTTAAGAGTGTATTTAAGGAATAATTCTTTACTTGTTAAGAGATGCTAGGTAGTTGATGTAACTTTAGAATTTTTTCTTTTTTAAGTATTAGAAGAATCAAGAACACAGCTCTCTTTTACCTTGTTCTGAGATGACCTTACAAGAGAATAGCATATACTGAATGGAATACTAGCATCTCATGTAGATGATCATGTCATCTAATTAGATTTACACTGTTTAGAATAGAGTTTGAATTATTTTTTTTTCTTTTGTCTTTGTCTTTTCTTTTCTTTTTTTTTTTTTAATGCAGAGTCTTACTCTGTTGCCTAGGCCAGAGTGCAGTGGCGTCATCCTAGCTCACTGCAACTTCAAACTCATAGGCTCAAGCAATCCTCCTACCTCAGCCTCCTGAGTAGCTAGTACTACAGGTGCGTGCCACCGCACCTGCCTAATTTCTTTATTTTTTGTAGAGACGGTTTGCTGTGTTGCTCAGGCCAGTCTTGGACTCCTGGCCTCAAGCCATACTCCCACCTCAGCCTCCCAAAGAGCTGGAATTCGAGGCATGAGCAGCTGCACCCTGCCTGAGGTTGAATTCTTAATGAAACATTTTAATGTCAGGGCTCAAAACTAAACTACATTTCATTGTGCTGTAGTCAGATTGACATTTTTGAATAGTTTAAGTTTCATATGAACAACTGTATTTTAAGCTCCTAAAAAGCAAAGATTATTTCTTATTCAGTTAGTGTCTTCCACAGTACAGAGTGCTGCCTGCATGGTAAGTATGCAGTGAATGTTTTTTGAATTCAGATTTGTTCAAGGCATGGACTATGTATTGTTTCGTATTTATTGTCTTTAAGCATTGGATATATGGGATACCTATTAAAGCCTCAGAATTTTTTTCTTTTAAATATATGGGACATGGTGAGAAAACTGCCCAGGCAGTATTGGTTTTCTCATTTATTTGTCAGTTGATATATTTTGTATTCCTCACACTGTATGGAAAGAGAATAGTGTTTTTATTTCAGTGTTCTTGTATACATTGGTTTTCAATACTTTTTGCATACAGAAATGTTATATAATATTTTCTTGCAAGGAGGAAGAAAAGGAAAACGTAAAATCACTTGAAGTACAAGATGCTACATGCTCATCTTATACATTCCCTTTTCAAAACTTGGAGTCAGCTTTCCTCTAATGAAACCTGCTGGCTTTTGTTGGAGAAAAGTATTTAGAAGCCAAGATCTGGCTGACACTTGTGCTCATTGCTCCAGATGTCTCATTGCTTTTCCTATCTCTCAGTGAACAGAGCTAGAAAATACATGTGTGTATGTGGGTACATGTGAGCGTATGTACACACACACAGTTGTATACATATGTCTTATGTCTTTATGTATCTGTGTTAAAAACCCAGAGTTTATTCTGGCTTTTTTAGTACTTCATTATTATTGATTTGTTTATTTGCAGTTAAAGTAGTTTAAGAATTACTTGCCCATAACATTGTAGAAAGCACTACTGGCTAGAGTATTAATGTAAATAAACTTTAAATATAAAATTTGATGATTTAATAAATGCATAACCCTTACAACCCACTCCTCTAGCAAGATATATTTTCATCATGCACCTCACCAAGTAAGGAAGTATTGAGAGAATTATAGGGACCCAGCAAAAGGACACAGGAGCCAAGTTGAAGGGATTCCCATGGCCAAATCTGGCACAGTCTGAGATTCCAGATACAAATTGGCAATAATTGATGGTATCCTCCTGTATGATATAGGAATTTATATAAGTCCTAATAAATAAATGAATGCATGAATTGGGGAGAAGGGAAAGCTCTTCCTGACAGTAGAATGCCAACTAATAAATTTGGAAGGGATGGTCAAGTTAGAAAATGATTAATGAATGCTAAAACTTGGGGATGAATGTTTGATGAGGAACAGAATACTTATGAGGTCTCAAAGTATTCCCCCACAAATCATTTTTGAAGGGAAAAATTACTAAATTTCTGGTGGGAAAACATGGCAAATGCTAGCATGGGAGTTAGCTATGAATGACATTGTTGGTGCGATTGATGGTACATGAATATGGACTGCAGATTAGAGAATTTCAAATTCTCCTATTTTGATAAGTACTGTAGTTACATAAGACAAAGTCCTCCTTCTTAGGGAATACATGTTGACACATTTTGGGATCAAGAATCACTTTATCTCCAATTCATTCCCAAATGTTTGCGAAAAAAGTGTATATATAAAAAGTCATAAGTCACATCAAGTATATATATTTATGGTTGGTAATTTTTAAATTCCAAAACTTTATTGATGATACAGCGTAGTTTAAAATGCTTTATGAGTTATAGGATGAAATCCAGAATAGATAAAATTTCCAGAAATCTTAAAAATGGTTAGTCTGAGTGTATTAAATGGTTTTATTATGTTTTTATTTGTACAGATTTGCATAGCTCCACTGGTGATTTGGAATGCCTTTTTCTGAACACTTTCTTGATGACCTGATATGTTAGTTATCTTAATCTGACATGTTCTATAGTAATCTTGTTTTAACTTCATTTGGTATGGTGAGGTTGTGCATATTCGCGTATGTTATGAAGGGAATTTTTCTTATTATTCTTATCTCTTGCCCATTCTTCTACTTGGATTATTCCTTTCATAAGAGTTTTTTATTGGTAAATGAGCCATTTTTTAATAAAAGGCTATAAATTATCATTCTCTTCAACCTTATATATAAAAGGCATTTTATCACAGTTACAATTTTTGGGGGGTGGGGATCTGTCAAGTTTGTTTTCTTCTTAGACTTTTGGATTTGAGGTCATGCTTTTAAAAGACCCTCTCCATAACTAAATTATTTGGCTTAACCTGTATTGCTTTGTAGAATTTTACTAGTTCATTATTTTAATTTAACTTTTAAATCTAGCTTCTGTGCAGCTGAAGACAGTGACATCTACTTAGCTACCTCTCTCCCAATATTTTCTCTAAATACAATGTAGATCTACAAGATGGGTGAACGAAATCTATACACAAACCACACTCACAACATAACTTGAGAACAGAGAATGTCCAAACTTGAAAATAATTATAAATAATAATTTTAAAGGTGGACAATGATAGGTATCGGCAGGGGTGTGGAGAAATTGGAGCCTTTGTGCATTGCTGGTAGAAATATAAAACGGTGCAGCTGATCTGGAAAGCAGGCAATTCCTCAAATAGTTAAAAATAGAATTACCATGTGACCCATCACTTCCACTCGTACATATGCACACAAGAGAATTGAAAACATAGGTCCCCATAAAATCTTGTTCACTAATGTACATATTATTTGTAGAATCCAAAAAGTAGAAACAGCCCATATGTCCATCAACTTGATAAATCAATAAACAAGATGTCATATATTCGTATGATGGACTATAATTCTGCCATAAAAAGGAATGAAGTACTGACACCTGCTACAACATGGATGAACCTTGAGAACATTCTAAGTGAAAGAGGCAGTGTGCAAAAGGCCACCTGTATATATGATTTCATTTACATCAAATATCTAGAATAGGGAAATCCATAGAGACAAAAGGTAGATTAGAAAATCTACATAAGCCAGTATCTAGAAAAGAAAGTGAATCTGTAATTACAAACCTTTTCATTTAGAAATTCAGACTCTTGTGGCCTCACTGGTAAATTTTTCCACACATTTAAAGAAGAAATAATACATTACCTCTAACTGGAAGTAGATACTGTTTGAATACTTTCTCTGTTTTTATTATATGAACCCAATTTAATTTTGATAACAAAGTTTAACAAGGGCATTATACAAAAGCAAAATTATAGATCAGTATTTTTTTAAATAAAAATAGATATAAAAATCTTAAAATTTGAGGGAGTCAAATCCTAGTAATACATAGAGTTGATAAAACATCATGACTAAACTGAATTTATTCCTAGAGTTGCATGTTGATTTAGCATTTAAAAATCAGTGTGGTTCACTACATTGATAAAATTAGAAAAAAAAAATCAAATGATCATCTCTGTAGATATAGGTAAAACACTTGATAGTATTCCAAACCCATTCATGATTTTAAAATTTTTTGGCAAGCAAGGAAGAGAAGGAAAGTTCCGTAGCCTTATTTAAGGTACCTACACAAACCCTATAATAAATACTGGAAACTTTCTCCCAGCATTTGGGAGTGTGTCAAGAAAGCCCGTAAGTACCAAAATCACTGTCTAGGAGATCCTGTGCAGTGTGTTCAGGCATGGGAAAAAAAGGTTGAAAAAAGTACATAAAACTGCAGTTTACAAATGACATGATTTGCACCTAGAAAACCCAACAATACCTAAATGTAAACTTTTAAAATTAATAAGTAATTTCAGCAAGGTCACTGGATACTTGTTCATACACAAAAATCAGTTTTATTTCTCTTTACAAGCAACAAATAATTAAAAGATGGAATTTTATAAACATACCATTTATAAACATAAAAAAATTCACATGTATCAGATTAAATCGAACAAAAGTTGCAGGAGACCTTTACCCCGAAAACTGTTAAATTTCTTTAGAAATCATTTGAATTAATCACTATTTTTAATATATAAATTCTTTCAATATCCATCTAAAATTTAGTACAATCTTAAATTGCAACAGTTTTTTAATAGGGATCAAAAAATTGATTTGTGACACGTGTCACTTAAAGGGAGAATATGTTTGCAATAACTGAAAAAAAAAAATACCTAAGCCAAGCACGCTGGCACGAGTCTGTAGTCACATCTACTTGGTAGGCTGCTGAGGCAAGAGGAGTTCAAGGCTGTAGTGCTTTTTTGTGCGCTATGATCGTGCCTGTGAATAGCCACTGCATTCCAGCCTGGGCAACATAGTGAGACCCCATCTCTTTAAAAAAAAAACTTAAGCATACACTTAACAAGTGTACAAAAACAATGTTTTTAACTACCCTTGAAAAAAACAAAAAACTTGAACAAAAAGGGATACTATGTTGTTAGACATGGAGTTGCCATCATCATACTGTTATTTTTTCTTAGTTTGCCTTATGAATTTAATGAGATCCCAGTGAAGAATACTATCACGTATAGTGGTGGTTTTGTGCTTATTAGCACATTTGGAAAAATAAAAAGGCAAGAAAAGGTAGAAAACTGAGAAAGAAGAGCAATTTAGTAGAGATATATAAATCTTTTTATGTACTAAAACTAATGCAAAAAGGTGAAAAAATATAATCCCCCCAACCAAAACAATGATTTTAATATATGTAAAATTGTTGATAAAATTCCACCAAGAATTATAATTTCTGATGACTTTAAGAGATAGTATTTTGTCTGTACATTCCTGATGGGCTATGTTGTCATAAGACCAGAAAGAGCTAGTTGTTTCATTAGTATTAATAGTAGTATTTTCACAGTTTTTTTATACAGTCAAAGTGCCACATGATGATGTTTCGGTCAGTGACAGATTGCCTATATGACAGTGGTCCCATAAGATTCTAATATGGTATTTTGGCGGTACCTTTTCTATGTTTAGATACACAGATGCTTAACTTGTGTTATAATTGCTTACCAGTATCGAGTATGGTATCATGCTCTACAAGTTGTAGCCTAGGAGCAATAGGCTGTATGGTATAGTCCACTTGTGTAGTAAGCTGCACCACCTGTGTTTGTGTAAGTAAACTCTATGATGCTTGCACAATGATGGAATCGCCTAACAACTCATTTCTCAGAAGGATTCATCACTAAGCAACACATGACTGTATATGCGTGTGTATAGATGCACATTACATGTAACTATGTAATTATAATTAATATAACAATTAACATACATAAATATATACATACGTGAGTTTTTAGGAACCAAAGTTATGTAACCAGGATGTTACTGGTAATATTGATGTTGTTAATTTAAAACTATTATATATGTATAGATAATATATGTGTATATTATAAAAAGAAATTATATATTTAAAGATATATTTAACTAGAAATAAAACGTGTAACTAATTGTAATTAATATAGTAATATATGTATATATAAATTTCATTAATAATCAAAATTTTTTCTCAGCATATGAGTTATATAAAAGCAAAGATGTTACGTAAAACTTAAATCTAAAATTTCAATAGGAAATGTCAGCATCAACACGTGAATGTTTTTTTTCTTTTCAAAGTATTTACCACATTGGTCCATGTTAAGGAAAAAATGTGTTTCCTAGGGCTATTTATTGCAAAAACTTAGAAGCAGTGACAACCAAGTAGTTATAACCATTCCTAGTGGCTGTAGCGCCCTGGTAATGGTGAGTAAGTACCATTCCCCACTGAAAGGACATAACCCTCCAGTAAGTTGTGGCTTATAGCAGGTGTGGATCAAGCAATGTAGGAGATTGGGATTTCTTCTGTCAGAAAACAAGGAAATAGTAATACTTAAAATGATTGGGCTTGTGTCAAAAGTTCATAGTAACTTAAAAGAGATAACTTGAATATCAAAAAATATTGCTAAGAATTTTTATCAGGAAGTGATACAGAAATCTAGAAGAAACTTTTTTTCTGCATTTATTACAGTGATTAATGCCTTTTTTCCTCCTTTGATCTCTTAATATGATAATTTATAGTAACAAATTTTTCTAATATTAAATTACTCAATAAAAGCTCAATTTGTTATGTTTTTTTCTGCATTCTGAGTCCAGTTTGATAATCAAGTTTATGATTTTTCCGTTTATGTTTTTTAATGAGCCATTAGCATATAATTTTAATTTCTGATACTCTTTTTGTCATATTTTTGTATCAAATTCTGTGAGCCTCTTGGGATCTGTTTTCTCTTTGTCTGTATAAGATTATTTTTTACCTGGAAAGACTGTTTTATGTACATTCATTGTAATTGCGGATAGGTTTGGATTTACTTTTACTGCATTTATGTACTTTGTTCTACTTTTTTCCCTCCTGTTGTTTTTGCTGTCTTTTATAGCAAGTTGTTTACTTGTCCTCTCTACCATACTCCATTAATAGTGTTCTTTTAGTGCCAATTCCTGCTATTTTTAAATTCCTACTTTAAAATATCTGAAGCTAATAAGTAGCTAAACTTATGAGTTTGATGCTAGTATCCAAATATAATTCCTGTTGTCCAGTATTTTAGCTTTATGTATTTATCTTATAAATGTCTGATTTTATTGTTTTATGCAGTCATTATTTGTTCATATTTAACCACATATTTAGCATTTTTTGTTTTTAATTCTTTCTTACATAAAAGACCTTTTAATTCTTTCTTACATAAAAGTGTTCCGTGGGAACACAGAACACTTGTGTTATGTTTTAAGTATACCCTTTAAAATTTTTTTTAGTAAAGGTCTTTTGTTAAACATCTAAAACTAAGTGTATTGTTTTTCTTTTTTTTTTCGTCTGAAAATATATTTTTGCCTCATTCTTGGAGGATTGTTTTTGAATATAATTACTGATGGAAGAACAAGAGAATTATTTTTTATCAACATAAGCAGTACATTCTGTTTTTTGGCTTCCATTAGTTTTGGAGGAGTCAGTCATTAATCTAATTTTCCTTCCTTTATAGTGATCTATATTTTCCCCCTGGCTGCATTATAAGTCTTCTATTTATGTTTTCTCTGTGAATTTGATGTTACAGTTTTTAATTATCTTGCTTTGGATTTGTTGGACTATTTTGGGCATCACAAATTTTCATTTTTCTTTAGACATTGTCCCATTCCCTTTTGTATTATCACCTTCTTGAACTTTGTTTAAATGTGTGTTAAGTCTTTTCAGCCTTTCCTCTATGTCTTCTAAGCTTGCTTGCTTGCTTTTCATTTCTTCATGATGACTTTGTACTGCATTTTTCTGGATCCATCTTCCCAATTCATTAATTCCCTTTTTAGTTGCATCTTAATATGCCATTCAATTCCTTCATTGTGTATGTGTGCATGTATGTGGTTTGAGTTTTGTTTGTTTTTTACTCTTTTTCTGTATTTCAGTTTGGGTAATTTTATTGACCTATGTTTTTAAGTTCATTTATAACTCAATTGTGTTGACCTACTGATGAGCTTGTCAAAGACATTCTTGATCTCTATTACCATGTTTTTTGTTTGACATTTTCATTTTACTCTATCTTATAATTTACTTATGTTTGCTGAAATTCCCCATCTGTCTGTGCATGTTATCTATACCTTTAATTTTTTTTTTTTTTTTTTTTTTTTTTTAGACAGATTCTCACTGTGTTGCCCAGGCTAGAGTGCCGTGGCGTAATCCTAGCTCACAGCAACCTCAGACTCCTGGGCTCAAGCGATCCTCCTGCCTCAGCCTCCCGAGGAGCTGGGACTACAGGCATGCGCCACCATGCCCAGCTAATTTTTTTTTTTGGGGTATGTATTTTTAGTTGTCCAATTAATTTCTTTCTATTTTTAGTAGAGACGGGGTCTCGCTCTTGCTCAGGCTGGTTTCAAACTCCTGAGCTCAAACAATCCGCCCGCCTCGGCCTCCCAGAGAGCTAGGATTACAAGCGTGAGACACTCTACTCTTAATAGTAAACAGGACAGCAAGACAAAACCAGCAAAGATACAAAAGACTCGACAATATCAACCAA
>CAUYSK010106813.1:0-45730 GCA_963575035.1 Avahi laniger
CCCAGCTACTTGGGAGGCTGAGACAGTAGGATTGCTTGAGTCCAGGAGTTTGAGGTTGCTGTGAGCTAGGCTGATGCCACGGCACTCGCTCCAGGCAAGAGAGTGAGACTCTGTCTCAAAAAAAAAAAAAAAAAAAAAAAGACACCCTGCCCCTTCTTACTGCATGTCTCATTCCCTCGCCTTCAAATCTTTGCCCAAATGTCACCTCCCTCCATATCCCTAGTCTCCTTCTCTGCTTTTTTTTTCCCCTTTTCTTTTTGGTAGAGATTGGGTCTCACTCTTGATCAGGCTGGTGTTGAACTCCTGAGAACAAGCGATCCTCTTGCCTCCGCCTCCCAAAGAGCTAGGATTACAGGCATGAGCCACCATGCCCGGCTTCCTTCTCTGCTTTCCTCCTTTCTCTCTTTCTTTCTTTATTTTTGAGACAAGGTCTCATGCTGTCACCCAGGCTGCTGGAGTGCAGTAGTGCCATGATAGCTCACTGCAACCTCAAACTCCCAGGCTCAAGCGATCCTCCTGCCTCAGCCTTCTGAGTAGCTGGGACTACAGGCATGTACCACCACGCCTGGCTAATTTTTATTGCTTTTTAGGGACAAGGTTTCACTATGTTGCTCAGGCTGGTCTCAAACTCCTAGCCTCAAGCAATCCTCCTGGACCTGCCTGGACCTCCCAAAGTGTTAAAATAACAGGCATGAACCACCACACCTGGCCTATTTTTATCGTTTTATCCTTAGCAATTATCACTCTGGCATAATGAATCTTTTACTTATTTACTTGCGTATTGTCTGTCTCCCCCAGCTAGAAAGCAAGCTCCAAGATGCAAAGACTTTTACTGTTGTGTTCAGTGATGTATCTCCAGTGCCCAGAAGAGTTCCTGGCACAGAGTAGTCAATACATATTTACTGAAAGAATGCAAGCATCTAGGACAAGGTGATCCTAGGTGACTCCAAACGTCCAATCAGACAACTGCTCCTCCATCTACCCCAGACCACTTGGCACCACCTCCGCCCTCTCACCTGAGCCTCACTCAGCCCGAGCTCAATGTTTTCCATAGAACGGCGCAGCTGCCGGGCCTTCTCATGTACCAGCCCTTCCTCGTGGCCTCCCTGCTGCAGACACTCAATAGTCTGGGACAGGCTTTGCAGCACAGCTTGGTGTTCACTGTGTAGGGCCTCCAGCCCTTGGCTCACCAGCCGAGTGCTCCCCAGGATCTCTTCTTGGCTGAGCCGGTGCCCTGTAGGTTCATCCCGCTGCCCCAACACCAGGCCTGACATCCTGGCCAGGGAGAAGTCACCCAGTCTAGGGAGAAATAACAGAGTTCAGCTGGGGTAAAGATGAGACAGAGAAGCTGAGCAACTTGGTTAGAGGGTGGTAGGGATACAAATGAAGGGACAAAAGTATGGGTGACCCTGTGACTTAGCTGGAGAGAGAGAAAGTGATCGGTAGGGAGGGAGCCTACACCACTAAACACAAAGCTAAGATTGTGGGCAAAAAGAGAGGGATATGAATTGACTTAAATAAAGACTACAGAAAGAACAAAGGGGGTTAGAACCAGGAGAGGGATTCAGGACTTAGAAAAGGAGTTGGAGAGAGAGCTTGAGTTAGGAAAAGGAATCAAGGGATAAGAGACAGCACTACAGGGATCATGGAGTGTGGATGGGAGAGCTGCAAAGGGAATAGGGTTAAAGTAGACAGGAGATATGCAGAAAATGGTGCAGGGGGTTAGACAAAAGGGAAGAGGCCGGATGCAGTGGTTCACGCCTATAATCCCAGCACTCTGGGAGGCTGAGGCAGGAGGATCTCTTGAGCTCAGGAGTTCGAGACCAGCCTGAGCAAGAGCAAGACCCAGTCTCTACTTAAAATAGAAAAATTAGCTGGGTGCAGTAGCGCAAGCCTGTAGTCCCAACTACTCGGGAGGCTGAGGCAGGAGGATCGCTTGAGCCCAGGAGTTTGAGGTTTCAGTGAGCTATGATGATGCCACTGCACTCTAGCCTGGGCAACAGAGCAAGACCCTGTCTCAAAATAAAAGAAAGAAAGAAAGAAAGAAATACGTTTCAAAGTTAAATCAGAGAAGAAAGGGAAAAGAAAACAGGAGCCTTCCTTGAAGTATCCAGATGAGAGGGCCTCAGAAGGCTCAAGGTCTTCAGGCTGTGTCACCCATGGAACTAAGCCCAGTGTCTCCAAACCTGGTTGGCCCTGCCTCTTTTGCCACTAACCTTCAACCCATACTTCCCAGTCCCCCAGGATTCAGGCCGTCTCCTCAATTCCTCAAAAGGGCCTTGTTTCTCATCTTTGAAGTCCTCTTACCTGTGAGCAGAGCCCTTGGCTGAGGCACTCAGGCCGCAGCCCGGAAGAAACTCTGCTCAGCAGCCAGCGATTCAGAAGGCTCTGCCCTGCCCAAAGTCCAGAAGTCCAGCATTCCCACCCCCTCTCTCACCACTTCACAGCCACCCAGAGGACCTGGCACAGAGCCCTACCCAGGACAAACACACTCCCTCCCTCTGCCTACATGTCTTCAAAGACGCCAATGTCCCTTCTCCTTCCCCAACAGCCTCCCACCCCAGGCCCCGGGAGTTTTTCTCCTAATAAGGGAGTGAGAGATTTAATCAGACACCTGCAGCAAGGGGCGTGTCTGGGAATGGGTGAAGAGGACTACCTGGTCACTCCCAGCCCAGTCACTTCCATGGGCTTTGTCTCTGTCACGATCACCTACTAACAGGCTCTGAATCACCTTAGGGTGCCTCCCAAATGCCTGATGATGCAGGGAAGGATGGGAGGTCTGCTGAGTGGCTGCGGGGTCACAGGGAAACGCGGCGCCGGGAGCTGGTCTCCTGGACCTGGAAATGCGGTTGAGGAGTGTCTCAGGCTGTCGACCTGCCCTGGGGCCCAGGGTGGGGATAGAGTGAGATGGGTGGGGGGAGGTGCGGTTGGAAGACTGAGGTCCGCGTCGCGGGCGAGGACCTGGCGGCCTGACAATCCCCAGGTCACCGAGCCAGTCCGTGGCACAGGGGGCGGGGCAGGCCGTCGGTCTGTCTGTCTGGACGCCAAGGGGCGGGGAAGAATCGCGGGGGGCGGAGTTTTTGAGTCCGGAATTTTGTGAGGTTGGTTGGAGAGGGTTTGTTCATCTGTCTGGGAGTGCGGGAATAAGAGATGGCGGGGACTTCAATCCTCAGCCCCAGAGGTACCCTCGAAGACTCACCCGCAATCTGTCGGTCTTGCTGCCGATCTTGCCAGTACTGCCCCTTTAAATTCATCATGGCTGCCGCTTGAGGCAATTGTTTTGACGGCTCCGAGGGGCGGAGCCTGTCCCTTAGTCACGCGACCTTAGAGCCGCCCGACGATTGGCGCTGATCCGGTTCAGGGAGAAAAGGAGGTATGCATTCACCTTGGTCTCCACTTCTCTGCCCGCCTCCTTTTACGTTATTGGAGAGAGACTGCGCTGGGAGCAGTTTACGTCATCTGGGAGCGCCGGGTAGACCGGCTAAAGGTGAGAGTGGCGTGCTGAGCCCAGCAGAGCGTGGCTACACCTATGGCCCTGTTGACACTGACCCGCGCTCTGGGCTCCCTGAGGCTGGCGCCCCCGGCCGTCGCCGCCCCTGTCCCGAGTCTGCTCCCCACCGCCCAGGTAATACACCTTAACCGGGAAGAAGGCTGTTTCCGTTTGGGCTGCCGGGAAGGGGGTTGCGATTTGGTCAGGAGTCTCGAAGGTACGTTACCTTGTATGTCAGATGAGATACCGGAGGTGAAAATGCTTTGCAGATACCGGTTGAACAGGTTTCAGTAATAACTAACATCGATTGAGTGCCTATGATAAGCCAGGCATAAGTGATAGATGTTATAAATAAATGAACTTTCAACCACTCTACAAGGAAGTTATTATCGTTCCCATTTTACAGATGAGAAAACTGATAAGTGGTCCAGGATCACAAACCAACTATTGGAGCTAGGCAGTCTGGCTTCAGAGCCTGTGCTCTTAATCATTATGATATTATACCTACAAGGATGAGTTATTGCTGAGATTAGTGAATGCAGGACAAGATACCAAGAATAGGGGAGTCACAGAAAAGAGAAGTTGTAAGTTTTGCCCCTCTGCAGCTCTCTGGTTGATTATGGTGGAGTTTGGCAGATGCATATTTAAAATTCAAAACCAAACCAATCTACTCTGAAATGTTGGGAATATATGGCAAGGAACAAGACAGAAATGATTCCTCCCTTCCATTCATATATGAAAAACTCCCAGAAATATAATGCAGAGGGCAAAAGGCATTGGGTGCTAATGGATGTGTGGAAATTACCAGCTCTGAAGAAGGCAGTTGTTTAGGGAAGGAAAAGACTCCTGAAGACGGAGAGTTTTCAGCCAAATTTGGAAGGAAATGACCAAGGGGAGAACATTCCATTGACGAAATACTTTAGAGGTGAGAAGATCAAATGAGGAGAGGTAATCAACACACATACATCTGGGTAAACATTCTACACTGGTATCCATGCAAGCTGTAAAGGGTGGAGTTTTTGAACAGCTGGTCTAGGATACTTCCAAGAGGAACTGGGCTACAAGCTAAAATTGGTCTGTGTCCTGTTGGTTCTCTGATGCTTTTCCTTCAACTAGCTTTCCAGTGAAAGTGATTTCTTTTTTTCCCTAGGTGATGAACAATGCCTTCCTCCAATTGCCCTCTGCCTTGGTGTTGCTCCCCTGCCGCCCAGTCCTTACTTCTGTGGCCCTTAGTGCCAACTTTATGTCCTGGAAGAGTCGTACCAAGTACACCATTACACCAGTGAAGATGAGGAAGTCTGGGGGCCGAGACCATACAGGTGGGAGCAAAGGGATTTAACACATTGACTGCCACACTAGAAAACAATTTTTTCCTTGGAGTTACAGTGTTTTATTACACAAATAAAAACTTTCAAAACAATGTGATCTTTCTAATTTAAGGAAAAATTTGTTATTTTTAATTGTTTTCTGTGCATGAGTTATATGCAACTTGAAAAATAGTTCTTGCTGCTCCCAAGGTGAAGAGATGTGTGAGTTACATATGCTCCAGGAGGCCTGGGCTCAAAACTAGTTTGAGTTAAATACAACTCAGATGGCAGTTAATGTGTTAAGCAGTAAAGGGGGAAAACATGCTAGTACCCTAGACCTGTATATTAACACATTTATACCTTGTAAGGCAGAGGAATGTAATTAAGCATTTATTGGGCTCCTTCTGTACATCATAGTATGTGCATGGAAGCCAGAGAATAGAATGCAAAGCAACAGAGAACTGGTCTGTGCCCCTAAAGGCAATCACACACAGTGGTTCTTACCTGTAATCCCAGCTACTCCAGAGGCTGAGGTGGAGGATCCCTTGAGGCCAGGAGTTCAAGGCTGCAGTGAGCTATGATCGTGCCACTGCACTCCAGCGTGGGTGACAGAGTGAGACCCTGTCTCAAAAGAAAAAAAGACAATAGTTGAAGAAAACTGGCCATACACAGGAAATGTCATGACATTTTTCTTCACACACTTCAAAAATGTATAACAGCCAGGCACAGTGGCATGTGCCTGTAGTCCTAGCTGCTTGGGAGGCTGAGGCAGGAAAATCACTTGAGCCCAGGAGTTTGAGTCCACCCTGGGCAACACAGACCCTGTGTCTTTAAAAGAAAAAAAATTTTTTTTTGTAACAGTTGAAATTATTTGAGTATGATTAATATGGCTCTCTAAACTTACTGAATTCCATGATTTGAAAAGATTTTACCTGGAAGCTTTATACAATTGACCAAGTTTTGTGTAGGTGTTGCCCTACCTCCCCTTGCTCCAGTACACTCTACTGGAGCAAATTTTTATCATTTTCTGCTTGTGCCATAATGCTGAGAAGCACAGCTGAGGATGAGCCAGTTTCTGATGTTGGGAGGTGAACTAGTCTGACCCAGAACATGTCCCCGAACTATCCTGACCACAGGCCGCATCCGAGTGCATGGTATTGGCGGGGGCCACAAGAAACTTTATCGCATGATTGACTTTCTGCGTTTCCGGCCTGAACAAGAGACCAAGCCCGGACCCTTTGAGGAGAAGGTTGTCATGGTCCGCTATGATCCCTGTAGGCAAGTTTGGGATTTGGGATGATGATGATGGGGTCTGAATAACTGCTGTGTAGCTTCTTAGAAGATGTGGGACTGCCTAGATGGATTGCTCACCTGTCCCTCACCCTGAACAGGTCAGCAGACATAGCTCTGGTTGCTGGGGGTAGCCGGAAACGCTGGATCATTGCCACAGAAAACATGCAGGCTGGAGATATAATCCTGAACTCTAACCACATAGGCAGAATGGCAGGTGAGAGATGGCTACCAGATGGGTGGGCTGGAGGCTGCAAAGGTTCTAGCGCTGATGAAATTCTGTCTTTTAGTTGCTGCCCGGGAAGGGGATGCACATCCTCTTGGGGCCCTGCCCGTGGGGACCCTCATCAACAATGTGGAAAGTGAGCCAGGCCGGGGGGCCCAGTATATCCGAGCTGCAGGTATGGGAAAAGGAGCTGCCTGGGTCTTACAATTTGGAAGGCCAAGGAGTGCCTAAGGTCACAGTTCTCTGAACCCATGGGTCTACATCTGGTACTGGCACAGAAAAAGAAGAAAAACACAAGGAACATGAGGATGAAGATGAGCTTGTGTTTTGATCTAAAACATTGCATGCATGCTTCTTTGTTGTATCTGCTCCTAAAGGGCAAGGCAATGGCAGCATGTGGGATATGGCCCCTTTATGAATTCCCTCTCTGTCCCCGCCAATGCCTCCTCTCTCTGGAGGGTGGCAAAACTACTTCTTTCCCCAGGGACATGTGGTGTGCTCCTTCGGAAAGTAAATGGGACAGCCATCATCCAGCTGCCTTCTAAGAGGCAGATGCAGGTGTGTGTGGGTCCCGGTGGGAGGGATCAGCAAAGGAGGAATTTTTGGAATGTACCTTGCCTTCCTGGAATAGCTCCCAGGTGTTTTATGATGCTAGGAACTGCCTTGAGCTGGATCTGTCCTTTTCTGCCACATGACTAGGTGTGTCTTGTCAGGTTGGCACCATAATGGAATAGGGAGGATGACTTTGTTTTTCAATTACGCAGTTTCTGCTGTGGACCCACATTTAGGTTCGACCATGTTGTGCTTTCCCCCTCTCCTCTCCCTTTTTAATGAGTGTTGCAAGAAGCCTCCCAAAAGTGGTGCCCTCAACATTGTCAGGCTCCCTCACCCCCACCCCTGACTGTGCATTCTCCTCCATCTGCTTTCTCTGTCAGGTACTGGAAACGTGCATAGCAACAGTTGGCCGAGTATCCAACGTGGATCATAACAAACGGGTCATCGGCAAGGCAGGTCGCAACCGCTGGCTGGGCAAGAGGCCTTCCAGCGGGCTATGGCACCGCAAGGGGGGCTGGGCTGGCCGAAAGATTCGACCACTGCCCCCCATGAAGAGTTACGTGAAGCTGCCCTCCGCTGCTGCCCAAAGCTGATGATATTCCTGGACTCTAATAAAATGGCCCCTCCTTTTAATCTGTTAACTGTTTTTTTAGGGGAGTTAAGGATGGTACAGACTAGGTGTGGGGAAAAAAGCAAAAAGTATGAGAGGAAGAAAATGAAAAGGACAGGATGGAGCCCCAAGCCCAGTTCTTTTACATATAATGGAGGAGAAGGGCAATAAATGACCTCCGAGTCTTCTCTGGTTCGGATTTTGGAAAACAGGGAGGCACTTCCGGCGTTAGGAGGAGGACAAAAAGGAAAAGGAAAAGGCGGTGCAGAGGAGGTGCCGCGCGTCGCCGCGGTGGCACCCGTAGCTCCGCCCCGGCGCGCTCCCAGGGCCCCTGGCTTTCCGCTAGGTCTGGCGGAAATAAGCCGTGGCTCTTGGGGGTAGCAGAGCCCCCGGAGATGGGCGCGCGGCGCCACAGGCAGAGACCAGGCTCCGCCCTGCCCCAGCGGCCGCCGACCCACACACCGGCAGGGACAGTGGCTCGGCCCTGGAGTCTTGAGTCCCCGCGCGCCACGCCCCCTGCCTGCCCGACCGCCCGCCTGCCTGTCCTGCCGAGGCACGCCCCCTCCCGCCTCTTCCGCCTCGACCCCTTCGGGGGGCCTCTGTTGGGCCCAAATCTTCTCCCGCGTTGACGCCAGCGTCCCTAGCTCTGCGAAGGACAGGCCTCGCGCCAGGACCCCGGTGGACTTCTGAGGTGGCCAGAGCCCCGCCGCGGCCCCCTGCCCTTATCCTGGGTTCTCATCCGCTCACTCGCCCACCGAGCCTCGCGCTCACCCGACTTCGCGTCCCCCTGGCCTGCCTTGCCTCGGGATTCTAGTTTATCGGGCCTAGCCCCCCTCTCCCACCCTACCGCGCGCTCCTTGGGTCTCCTCTTGGGTCCCCGGTTTCCATCCCCCAAGCATCGCGCCCCTCACCCACCGGCTCTCCTGTGCGCCCTGCTCTGCCGTGTGCCTCGCGCAGCGTCGCCACCAGACTCTCCTCCCAGCCCGTCGCTCCCGAGGCTTGCCCTCCATCACCGGTGCTCTGGGTCTCTTCTTGCCTTTGCGACTTACACTCCCGTGCTTCAATCCTAGAGATAGCACCCCTTTGCCCTGTGCACACACACTGGGGATCTCCCTCCCAACACCCCCACATTCCCCTTTGGGCTTAACACACCTCCTTCCCAGGGCTGCTGCGCTTGTCCCAAGGCCTGGGGATTCACTGTAACTCCAAGGCTGCCTGCCCCCACTGTCCTCCTCCCACTGTTCCAAACTAATCCTCTCCAGGCTGCAGACCTTGGAGACCTTTCTTTTAGCCCTCAAATTTTGTATTCTCTCAGAACAAATACCCACCGTTTGTCTATTTAAGCCCGGCCCCACCCAGCATGCAGCGGGCAACTCCTGGGCCCTCCTTTCCAGCCGACAGCTGTTGCCATTTGCTTCCCCAACTCCTGGATGTCCTTAATTTTCTGACCTCCCCTCTCACTGCAGCTTGTCTGTTCTTTTCCTGTGTGTTCCAGGTGCCAGGATGGTGGGGGAACTTCGCTACAGGGAATTCAGGGTGCCCCTGGGGCCGGGCTTACATGCCTATCCCGATGAGCTGATCCGCCAGCGGGTGGGCCACAATGGGCATCCTGAGTACCAGATTCGCTGGCTCATCCTCAGGCGCGGGGACGATGGGGAAGGGGGCTCCAGTCAAGTGGACTGCAAGGCTGAGCACATCCTGCTATGGATGTCCAACGACGAGATCTATGCCAACTGCCACAAGATGCTGGGCGAGGATGGCCAGGTCATCGGGCCCTCCCAGGAGTCTGCAGGGGAGGCTGGGGCCCTGGACAAATCTGTGCTGGGGGAGATGGAAACCGATGTGAAGTCCCTGATTCAGAGAGCCCTTCGGCAACTAGAGGAATGTGTGGGCGCCATCCCTCCCGCCCCTCTGCTTCATACTGTCCATGTGCTCAGTGCCTATGCCAGCATCGAGCCCCTCACTGGGGTATTCAAAGACCCAAGGGTCCTGGACTTGCTTATGCACATGTTGAGTAGTCCTGATTATCAGATTCGCTGGAGTGCCGGCCGGATGATACAAGCCCTGTCCTCCCATGACGCTGGTGAGGGGCGGTATGGGGAGGAAGGGAGAGCAGGAGAGGGGCTGGGTCGGCTCAGGGACTCACAGGACACTGTGGCAGGAGCCTCTGACCTCATCAGTACGTAAATGATCCTATTGCCTTTCTCTTAGAGTTGGAAGAAAGGAGATAGGAATGGGGGTGGACGTGGGGAGGTGGGCATCTCTCCTGGAAGAGGAAAGACTGAATCCTCAAGAACCACATATTAATTAGTTGGCTTTCTATGCAAAGGAAGAGTTTAGCCAATGGCAGATTGCGTGTGTGTGTGTATGTGTTTGTATGAATAAGGTAGTAAATTTTGGCTTTTAAAACAATCAGCAAATGATGTCACTCCCACTGTGGCGGCAAAAGGATTGGATCGAGAGAGTGGAGGGTCTAGGAGAGATGATGCCTGGGAAGGGTGAGGTTAGGGAACAGTTACTGATTGGGGTTTGGGTTACAGGGACCCGGACCCAGATCCTTCTGTCACTGAGCCAACAAGAGGCCATTGAGAAACACCTGGATTTTGACAGCCGCTGTGCTCTGCTGGCACTGTTTGCACAGGCCACGCTCTCTGAGCATCCCATGTCTTTCGAGGGCATTCAGCTGCCACAGGTATCCTGTGGGGATGCAGGGTGGGGACAGCTGTAACAAGATCTAAAGACCAGGTTTTTGCACCTGTTTACAGAGGACAGTGTGGAAGGAGGGGCCAAAGATGGGACAAGGTGGATGTAAGCCAAAGGTTGTATCCCACAGGTCCCAGGAAGGCTGCTCTTCTCCCTGGTGAAGCATTATTTGCATGTCACCTCACTCCTGGATCAGCTGAATGACAGTGCTACAGAACCAGGAGCCCAGAACAACTCTGCTCCTGAAGAGTTGAGTGGGGAGAGAGGTCGGCTGGAGCTGGAGTTCAGTATGGCCATGGGCACCCTGATCTCGGAGCTAGTGCAGGCCATGCGCTGGGACCGGGCCTCAAGCAGACCAGGGAGCTCAGCACAGCCCTCCTGTTCCATCTTCCAGCCTCAGCTGGCAGATGCGGGCCCAGGGCTTCCACCCACCCAGGCCCAGCCCTCCCTCAGGAGGTCAAAGCGGTTTCGCCCCCGCTCTGAGTTTGCAAGTGGCAATACCTATGCCTTGTATGTGCGGGACACGCTGCAGCCGGGGATGCGAGTGCGGATGCTGGCTGATTACGAGGAGATCAGTGCCGGGGATGAAGGCGAGTTCCGGCAGAGCAACAGTGGCGTGCCCCCTGCGCAGGTGAGCAATCACAGTGGTGAGATGCTACTGGGCATCTATTTTCAGTGGGGCATGGCTGCTCTTCCATGCAGGGGGCTCTGGCAGGCCACCCAAGGAGAAAACCCTCAGTAAGATTGGGGTGTTGAAAAGGGGTCAGCAGGTAAGAGAGGGGCCATTTGGAGGACTGCGAATATCTGGTTTATGAAGCTGTGAGGTCGAGAAGACTCACACTCAGGAAGAAACTGACATAGCAAGAATCCCCTAAAGGTCAAGGTCAGGAGATGGGGCGGTCGAAGCCAGGAGGAAGTGTAGAAACATAAGCCATCAAGGATTGGGTGAGAGGAGAGGCAGTCTCATCCCCAGGAGGGAAGGAATCCTTTCTGTGTTTGTGTGTTCTCCATATGCTAGTGTTTTGCTATTTGGTGGTCACCCTGAGAGCTGTATGTCCTCATTAACTGAGCCACAGGCAGTCACTAGTGACCTCTCTTCCCCTTCCCTCTCTTTTGTTCCCTGTCCTCCAGGTGTTGTGGGAGTCAACGGGCCGCACCTATTGGGTGCACTGGCACATGCTGGAGATCCTGGGCTTTGAGGAGGACATTGAGGACGTGGTTGCAGCTGATGAGCACCAGGGGGCAGTGGTCAGTGGAGCCCCAGGTAGAGGTGAGCTCAGAGAGGAAGCAGGGATCAGCTCTGAGCAGGGGAGCAGTGGCTGGCTGGGTGGACAGTGACATCCCTGTGCCCCACGGCCCATTTCCACAGCCCTGCCCTCCTGGCGCTGGAAGCCGATGACAGAGCTTTATGCTGTACCTTATGTGCTGCCCGAGGATGAGGACACTGAGGAGAGTGAACACCTGACCCAGGCTGAGTGGTGGGAGCTCCTTTTCTTCATCAAGAAGCTGGATGGACCTGGCCATCAGGAGGTTCTCCAGATCCTCCAGGAGAACCTAGATGGGGAGGTAGAGCCAGCATGGAGACACTCAGAGGTTGGAGGGCTCCGTGGCAAGGGCTGGACTATGTAGAGCATTTGGAAGGCTCAGGATGAAAAGTGGAGGTCAGATAGCATAAGGGGCTATCTGGGGAGGAGAGGGGTCTGGAATGTTCGGAGGTGGGAGCGGTTGGTGAACTGTTTGGGGAAAGCCAGCTGCCAGCCATGAGAGGACATATGTGCAGAGAGATCCCCACCCCTACCAAGGGCCCCTGGAGCCTCCATGCTGGCAGGGCTGCCTGCAGTGAGAGTTTCTCCCTGACAGCATATCCTGGATGATGAGATCTTGGCTGAGCTGGCCGTGCCCATAGAGTTGGCCCAGGACCTGCTGCTGTCTCTACCACAGCGACTTGATGACAGCGCCCTCAGGGACCTGATCAACTGCCGTGTCTATAGGAAGTATGGGCCTGAAGCCTACCCATCCCTTCTAGAAACCCAGCAAGATGTCCTCCTGTTGGAAGCCCAGGCCCAGGCTCAGGAATCAGAAGATGCAGCCAGAGTGGAAGGTAGGTGCCAGACAGACACAGCAGCTGAGCAGACTTGCCTTTAGGGCATTAGCACAGGATGGATGTCTGTGCTGATTTTTGTGCAGTCCTATCTGGAAGAGATGGTACCTTATGAAAAATCTGAAACTTAGGGATAAGTAACCAATGGTGAAGCAGACGTGTTCCCTTAAAGAATGAAGGAGGATGTAAAGTAAGAAAATTGCAAGAGATTTTTGAAGACTGCACATTTAACTTTTTCTATTGTAGAGAAAAACAAATTATTACATACCTTTAAATGTAGGGAAAAGCTCTGCTGTTTGCAGACAGAAAGCTACTTTGTATTTTTGGTTTTTTCTCTGAGACAGAGTCTCACTCTGTTACCCAGGCTAGAGTGCTGTGGCATCAGCCTAGCTCACAGCAGCCTCAAACTCCTGGGCTCAAGCAATCCTCCTGCCTCAGCCTCCTGAGTAGCTGGGACTACAGGTGCGTGCCACCACGCCTGGCTAATTTTTTCTGTTTTTAGTAGAGCGGGAGTCTCGCTCTTGCTCAGGCTGGCCTTGAACTCCTGAGCTCAAGCATTCCTCCAGTCTTGGCCTCCCAGAGTGCTAGGCTTACAGGCATGAGCCAGCACGCCCAGCCAGAAAGCTACTTTGTTATTTTAAGAATACAAAATGTAAAATCTGTCATAAAGTTGTCATATAAGTACATTAAGAGATGTTATGAGATCCCCAAATGTAACTTTTAGGAGGACAAAAGAAATTAAAACCATTTTTAGGAGAAATTAGAAAAAAGGATTGAGAGTTAGGAATCTGTCTATCCTTTGCTGAGCCTTCACATTACTAACAGTGGCCAACTCTTGGGTCTCCCCACTTCCTGTAGTGAAAGAACCCCCATCTCAGAGCCCCAACACTCCCCTGCAGCATCTGGTGGAGGGTTATGGTCCTGCTGGGAAAGTCCTCCTGGATCTGGAGCAAGCCCTCAGCTCGGAAGGGACCCAGGAGAGCAAAGTCAAGCCGTTCCTGCGGCAGCTGCAGCGGCAGCCCCAGCCCTTCCTCACGCTGATGCAGAGCCTGGACACTCCAGAGACGAACAGGGCGCTGCACCTGACCGTTCTGAGGTGAGGGCGTGGTGAGAGGCGGGCTTGGGCAAAGGGCGTCTCTGAGGCTGACTGCACATCTCTCTGCTCTCCCGCCTCTGTCCCCCAGAATCCTGATGCAGCTGGTGGACTTCCCCGAGGCGCTGCTGCTCCCGTGGCACGAGGCCATGGATGCCTGCATGGCCTGCTTGCGGTCCCCAAACACTGACCGAGAGGTAGCCCTGCCCTGCTCTGGGGAGATGCTGGGAGGGAGAGAACACAAGGCAACCAGTGGTGAGGCAGACCCTCTGGGCAAGGCTCTGGAGGGTATGATGGAGCCTTTGTGCTCTTGGTTTCAGTTTTGCTTTTAAAATAGAATTATATTTTTTTAAATAGATAATACATTTATATGGTTCACAAATCATAATGCTATAACAAGGTATACGTTGAGAATTCTCGTTCTCACCTGAATCCCTATTCTCCAAGCACCCCGCACATACCCACTTGTATCAATTATGTATTCTCCCTGGGTTCCCTTATGCAAATATAAAGAGCCCCAAATGTGTGTTCTTACTTACATCTTCTTCTTACACAAAAGAAGATATGGAGAGATATACATATAAACACTAAGAACTTCGATGGCTCCTTTTTTGGCTGGGCCTATGGGAGAAAGGGGATGAAGGAGGCAGAGGGGCCGTCACATACCAGAGTCCCCTACAAGAGGCTTCAGAAGGGGTCAGAAAACTAGAGTCGTGGTGGCAGTGGGTGTCTGCAGTCACCTTTGGCTGTTACCCAGATTGTGGTTTCTGAAGTGGATTCACTGGGGGCCCACACACAAATCCAGTCCCTCTCAGTCCCCTCCCAGCCAGCCAAGTGTCTGTGCTTGGGGCCTGAACATCTTAAAATGCAGCCCCACAGCTGGTTCTTGGGACAGCTGGGCCAGAATGAAAGAACCCAGGGTTGCTCTCTGCACCTCTTGCCAAGGGAATCAGTAGCCTGGAACCCCAGGGTGGCAGGCCACCTGTTGGCTCTTTCCATTTCAGTTTGCCTCTGGTTCTCTGACTCCGCCTGGCTCTCGCGTCTCCCCCATCCCTGTCTCTTTACTTCCTCACTCTGCCTCGTTCACTGCAGCATCCCCAGCACCCTGCACACCCTGGATATATTCTACAACACATACCCTTGTGGTCCATACCCTGTCCCCTTTATTCACCTCCCCCTGGATGTCCCCACCCCAGGTGCTCCAGGAACTGATTTTTTTCCTGCACCGCCTGACCTCGGCGAGCAGGGACTATGCTGTGGTGCTGAATCAGCTGGGAGCCCGAGATGCCATCTCCAAGGCCCTGGAAAAGCACCTGGGAAAGCTGGAGCTGGCTCAGGAGCTGCGGGACATGGTGTTCAAGTGTGAGAAGCATGCACACCTCTACCGGAAACTCACCACCAACATCCTGGGAGGCTGCATCCAGGTCAGGAGGAAGGGCAGGGGAAGCGTGTGGGCTCGGAGCTGCATCAGAATCTGCGACCCAAGCAGTGTCGGGGAAGGGGCCGTGTTCCTGCAGCTGGGAACAGCAGGTGGCGCCAGTGAGCCTGGGGCATTCGTTCCCCACCCCCTTCCCTATCTGGGCCTGCTCTGCTGGTGTTATGGAGGAAGTCCCACTGCTGCTTGGTCTTCCTTCCATATGTTTCCCTGTGTCTCTCCGTGTTCTTCCTCTCCTTCCTGTACACCTTCTCTCTGATGTTCCGGCTGCAGATGGTGCTAGGCCAGATCGAAGACCACAGACGAACCCACCGGCCCATCAACATCCCTTTCTTTGATGTGTTCCTCAGATATCTGTGCCAGGGTTTGTGCCTGTTCCCCATTGCCCCGTGTTTCCACACCAATGTCTGTTTTCCCTCTATACCCTGTCAGGGTGTGACCTCTACCCTTCCCACCTGCCCCCAGGCTCCAGTGTGGAAGTGAAGGAGGACAAGTGCTGGGAGAAGGTGGAGGTGTCCTCCAACCCGCACCAGGCCAGCAAGCTGACGGACCGCAACCCCAAGACGTACTGGGAGTCCAACGGCAGCACTGGCTCCCACTACATCACCTTGCACATGCACCGTGGTGTTCTTGTTAGGTGTGCACACACCCATGTGTGTGCTTATGTGCACGTGCACACACACATTCTGGTATTCTCCAATATATATCCCAAAGCACCCACGTACACACAACCCCATCTGTAACCCCCATGCCCGAGGGACATACTCAAACCCATTTTGTGCAGTAAACAGATAAACACGCTTCACTGTGCTGAGTATAGACATCCCCTCACTCCCTGAGCCTGGTGACCTGTACCCCAACAGGTACAGATGTCACTACTCAGTGCTTAGTGTTGAGGGAAATCAACTCACTTATCCATTTCTGCTGTGGGCATTTGTGCCAGGACTGTGCAAAGGTCTGGAGCTACATGGACAGTAAGATGGTGCCTGTGGTCAGGGATCTTGCAGTCTAGCTGGGGAGCCAGGCTGGAAAATCAGTTAAGAGCACAGAGTAAGAAAAAATGTGGTTGACGTGTGCCCTGGATCCTGAGGCTGATGATGGGCTCAGAACAGTCTCCCTTCTGAAAGGAGAGTTTGACTGAGCTGAATTTTGAAGTTGAAATTAGCTAGATAAAGAGGAGGCAGTGGATATTCCAGCCACAAGGATAGTATATATGCGAAATAGGAACAAAATGTTATATTTGGGGGAACTTTAAGTAATTGTGTTTGGCTAGAATGGTGTGTGATATCAAAGGGGCAGGAGATGAAGCCAGAAAAGTTTGCAGGGGCAGATCACAAAGAGTTTTGTGAGCTAAGAAGTTTGAACTTTATTCCAAAACTTGGAGAGGCATTGAAGGATTTTAAGAAGAGAAAAGTCAAAACTAAATTTTTAAGGGAAGGTTACTCTGGCAATTATGGGAGTTTGAGTTGAAGGCCAGCAGAAAGAGGTGGAAGGTTTATTCAGTGGTGTAGTTGAGAAACGATCAATGTATTCAGTGAGATGGGGGCAGAGGAAGGGGAGGGAATGGACTGGGAAATACTAGGAGGTGGGGTCTACGGGACTTGCCGTTAACTAGATTAGGGATGCCACTGAGAGGGAGAAGTCCACAGTGACAGTGTGTTCTAGTCTTATTTTCCAGGAGAGAAATAGGAAGGCAGGCAGGTTTGTATAGACAGGTGGTTGTTTTATTTGGGCATGTGGGCTTTGAGGTGCCTGTGGGACATGACATGGAAATGTCTGTTGGGTACACACCATGAAAGTTCAGGAGAGCAGTCTGGGTAGAGGTGTGGATTTGGAGTCATTTATGTATTAATTTTTGGTTGAAGCTATGGTTTAAATGAAGTCACTTTGGGGGAATATAAAGGGAAGAACAAAGGGTCTGGGGAAGATGGATGTGTCAGCAGCCAGCAGAGGAATAAGAGCCTGAGAAGAAAGTGGTGGGTTGAAGTAGTTTTTTTGGTTGGTTTTGTTTTGTTTGGGTTTGAGTTTTTTTGAGATAGGGTCTTGCTCTGTTGCCCAGGCTGAAGTGCAGTGGTGTCATCATAGCTCACAGCAACCTCAAACTCTTGGGCTCAAGCAATCCTCCTACCTCAGCCTCCCAAGTAGCTGGGACTACAGGCACTTGCAACCACACCCAGCTAACTTTTATTATTTTTTGTAGAGATAGGGTCTCGCCACGTTGCCCAGGCCTGTCTTGAACTTCTGGGCTCAAGCAATCCTCCTGCCTCAGCCTCCCAAGTAGCTGGAACTACAGGCACTTGCCACCCAGCTAACTTTTATTATTTTTTGTAGAGATAGGGTCTCGCCACCTTGCCCGGGCTGGTCTTGAACTTCTGGGCTCAAGTGATCCTCCCTCCTCAGCCTCCGAAAGTGCTGGGATTATAGGCGTGAGCCACTGCGCCGGCCAGGTTAAAGTGGTTTTCAACTAAGACCAGGGCCCAGGCTTTGACTGTTTCCTTTCTCCTCTCCTAGGCAGCTCACTTTGTTGGTGGCCAGTGAGGACTCAAGTTACATGCCAGCCAGAGTGGTGGTGTTTGGGGGTCACAGTGCCAGCTGCATCAGCACTGAGCTCAGCACGGTGGGAACCCTTGTGCCCCCCTTCACCTTACACCTCATCCTTCTGTTTGTCCCAGGGCCTTTGGGGAGAACCCAGTCCCCGGGGAATGGCTACATCCCTTCCTTCTGGGAGGCATCAACTTGTGAGCAGCAAGAACGGAATTAGGGATGTGGAGCCATGTAGATCCCTGGGCTTGGTGCAGGAAAAGTGAAGGGCACACACCATAACTGACTTGGTTGTTAACAGTCCTTCCAGCTCCACCTCTGGAGGTGACAGCTCTCTCTTTCGCTCTTCTCCCCTGCCAGGTGAATGTGATGCCCTCCGCCAGCCGGGTGATCCTCCTGGAGAACCTGAACCGCTTCTGGCCCATCATCCAGATCCGCATAAAGCGCTGCCAGCAGGTGGGGCCAGGGAAGAAGCTGGGGGCTGAGGATTAGGTGGTAGTGCAAGGTCTCTGTAGTAGCTGGCTTCTCTAACATTTGGGGAACAGGGTTTTAGGCAAGATTTCTCCTTGGTCTGCTTGGGAGATGGCCCAAAAACCCGTTGAGTTCCAAAGATGTGGGGATGTCCCAAGCAGCTCTAGGGAACTCAGGGTATGAGGTCTGGCTTTGGTAGTACTTAGCGGTTCAGGTGACTTAGGTGATAGATAAGTCTGTGCATGTGTTGCAGGGCGGCATCGACACCCGGGTTCGGGGTGTGGAGGTCCTGGGCCCCAAGCCCACTTTTTGGCCACTATTTCGGGAGCAGCTATGCCGCCGTACATGTCTCTTCTACACAATTCGGGCACAAGCCTGGAGCCGGGACATAGCAGAGGACCGCAAGCGCCTCCTCCAGCTCTGTCCCAGGTGGGTGGAGCCAGGAGGAAAGGTGGTTAAGGAAACAGGACACTGTAAGAAGTAGGTGGTAGGAGACATGATTCTGTGGGAATTTGAAAAGTAAAGCTGCAGCCAGGACATGAGGGGAAAGTGAACGTAGGTGAGAAGTATGTGCTGATAGGGGAGACTTGGGTAAGGGATCGAGCATGGGGTGATGGGGAGTTGATTTGCACTTGAGTGGAGCCTCAGGGAAATCTGTGCCTTTAATTGGTGACCATACACTATTTGATTCCAGACTGAACAGGGTTTTGCGCCATGAACAGAATTTTGCTGATCGCTTCCTCCCTGATGACGAGGCCGCCCAAGCATTGGGCAAGACCTGCTGGGAGGCCCTGGTCAGCCCCCTGGTGCAGAACATCACCTCCCCTGGTAACCATCCCGACACCTGGCCCTACTAACCAGCTCCTTGTAATTATTCCCAGGGATCACCTGAGTTAATGCTCTTGGTTCTCTTGGTTCCTGTCTTTATCCCTGAAGGCTTGTCTCCTCAATACTCCTCTCTCCTTCCTGCCCCGGGGACTGCTCCCTGAGACTCTGGTATTTGAATCTTTCCTGCCACCTCACCCTGTTACCATATCCCCAGACTCCAGCTGAAGCAAACCTTGGTGAGGGGAGGACTTAGGGCCCTGCTGCCCCCAAACCTTTTTGTACAATTGCTTTTTCTCCCTCCTCTGCCCTGGGCCATCTGTTCCCCCATTTCCCATGGAGACTGTTCCTGACCTGTCTTCTTTCAGGTGCAGAAGGTGTGAGCGCCCTGGGATGGCTGCTGGATCAATACTTAGAACAACGAGAGAGCTCCCAGAAACCCTTGAGTCGAGCAGCATCCTTTGCTTCTCGAGTTCGTCACCTTTGCCACTTACTGGTGCATGTGGAGCATCCTCCTGGGCCTTCTGAGCCATCCACTCGGCCCTGTAAGTCGCAGTTGCAGCTGTGGCCACTTGAGCTAAGACTCTGGGCAGTGGTGATATCTGGCTCCTTCTTCCTCCTTGGATTTTACTCTCCTTATTGCTCTGTTCTGGGCCTTTCCAGGCACCTGGCACCTCCAGGCCTTTCAAAGGGATCAGTACCCAAGAACCGGGGATTCACCCAGAGGCTAAGATGAAACTCCTTCCTTTGCCTTCTGTCTCCACAGTGAGCAAGAACAGCAAGGGTCGGGATCGGAGCCTTGCGCCTTCACCAGTTCTTCCAAGCAGCAGCCTAAGGAACATAACCCAGTGCTGGCTGAGTGTGGTGCAAGAGCAGGTGGGCAGAAGTATGCCGAAGTCTGAGGAGAGGGGCTGCTCCTTGTATGTTACTTCTTCCTTTTTCTCCTCAGGTCAACAGATTCCTGGCTGCAGCCTGGAGGGCCCCAGACTTTGTGCCTCGTTACTGTAAACTCTATGAACACTTGCAGAGAGCAGGCTCAGAGCTGTTCGGGCCTCGGGCAGCCTTCACACTGGCTCTGCGCAGTGGCTTCTCTGGCGCCTTGCTGCAGCAGTCGTTCCTTACCGCTGCTCACGTGAGTCCTGCCAGCCTCCCAGTGCACGGGGCTGTAAGCTCATGTTCGTGTTCATCTCTGTGTGCTCTGCCCTTTTACCTCCTTTCACTCCCCAGCCTCCTGCTCGACGCTCTTGTTCATGGTTTGCCCGTACCCTTTCCATTGCCCCAGATGAGTGAGCAGTTTGCCAGGCACATTGACCAGCAGATCCAGGGGGGCCTGATTGGTGGAGCCCCTGGAGTGGAAATGCTGGGGCGGCTTCAGCGGCACCTGGAACCCATCATGGTCCTTTCTGGCCTGGAGCTGGCCACAACTTTTGAGCACTTCTACCAGTGAGTGCAGGTCTGGAGAGGTAGGGGATGGGAGGCCTAGAGAGAAGGGGAAGATTTGAGTCTTAGAGGGAAGATAAGGTAAGAGGCAGTGGGAGGAGAGATTGAGATATGGAGATGGCCATGTACTGGTGGAAAGAGAGTGGAAAGGAAGAGGTGAGGGCCTGTGACTCAGCCAGGCTGCATCTGAGGGACCTACATTCTGGAGCGGGAAGCTGAGCCACACCAGCACCCACACTGAGACTTGGCCTGGGCTGTGTGTGCTGCAGGCACTACATGGCAGACCGTCTTCTGAGCTTGGGCTCCAGCTGGCTAGAGGGGGCTGTGCTGGAGCAGATTGGCCTCTGCTTCCCCAACCGCCTGCCCCAGCTGATGTTGCAGAGCCTGAGCACCTCGGAGGAGCTGCAGCGCCAGTTCCACCTCTTCCAGCTCCAGCAGCTTGATAAGTTGTTCTTGGAGCAGGAGGACGAGGAGGAAAAGGGACTGGAGGAAGAGGAGGTAAGAGCAAGGGGAAAGAGTGGGAAAATAGGTGAGTAAGAGAATCCTAGACCAAAGAAAGGGAGCCCAAGGGCCCTTGAAATGCTTCTATCCCTCAGGAGGAAGAAGAGGAAGAGGAAGCTGAGAAAGAACTGTTTATCGAAGATCCAAGTCCAACAGTGTCTATACTGGTCCTGTCACCACGTTGCTGGCCAGTGTCCCCGCTCTGCTACCTGTACCATCCCAGAAAGTGCCTTCCCACAGAATTCTGTGATGCCCTTGACCGTTTCTCCAGTTTCTACAGCCAGAGTGAGGAGCTAGGGAGAGGAAATTGGAGATTGGGGTGAGATTTGGGGTGGCAAGAGAGGAAAAGGAAAGGACCTTTGGATAGGAGTGTGTAGATAAGAAAAATGTCAGTCTCCTACGGAAAGGTGAAAAAGTGTGGGTTTTAGTTTTATTGGTTTCTGCTCTTAGGGGTCTTCCAACTTTCTATGAATTTGTTCTTTTTCTAACTTCAAGTTAGTTGTTTACTTAATTTTTAGTCTTTTCAGACCTTTTTTGAAATATAAGTATTTAAGGCTATTCATTTCCCTCTCAATATTACTTTAGTTGCATCCTATAAAGTGTTTTTTAAAATAATTTTTTAGGGTATAACTAATATTCAGAAAAGTGCACAAATCTTAATATAAGGCTTAATGAATTATTTCCATATGCATCCGCATACCCACCACCCAGATCAAGATGCAGAACATTTTCAGTACCCTAGATGACTTCCTCCTTCATGTCCCCTTCCCAGACAGTGTCTTCTTCCAAAAGAAACCATTATTTTTCCCTTTGTCACCATAGATTTTTGCCTATATTTGAATATCGTATAAATGGAATCATAGAGTATTATGCTGTATCTGATTTCTTTCATGCGACATGTCTGTGGGAGTTATCTTGGTTGTCAGTTGTATCATTAGTTTGTTCTTTTGCATTGCCGAGTCATATTCCATTGTATGAATATATTTACCCTTTCTGCTGTTGATGGACATTTGGGATGTTCTGTAATTTTTTTCATGTAGTATTTTTATTTAGTTCTAAGAATTTTCTAATATCCATTATTATTTCTTCTTTGGTGTTTTAGAATTATACTTTTAAATTTTCAAATAATTCTTTTTGTTTACTTATTTTTTTATTTTAGATTTCTACCTTCATTCCCTTGTAGCCAAAGAACATGGTTTCTATGATTCTGAATCTTTGCAATTTCCTGAGACTTCCTTTATGGCCTGCCTAGTAGATGGTCATATTTTATGTTTCATGTGTGATTAAGAAGAATGTGTATTCAGCCATTAGATTCAAGATTCTACATATTTCAGTAAATTGACCTTGGGTTAATTGTATTGTTCACATCTTCTGTAACCTTACTAATTTTTGTCTACTTGATCTACTACTGAAAGAGGTGCGCTAAAATCCACCATTATGATAGTGAACTTTTGAACTGCTAATCGTGTCAACTTTATATATAGGTTTTGCCTATGTTATTAGATACAAGTGTAAAATTATTTAACAGTGCCATCCAGGAGAACTTTCTGCAGTGGTAGAAAAGTTCTTTTCTGTGCTGTTCAATATGATAGCCATTCTTGCCTATTAAGTACTTGAAGTGTGGCTAATGCAACTGAGGAATATTTAATTTTATTTAATTTTAACTAGTTTAAATTTAAATAGTTACATGTGGCTAGTGACTACCATAACGAACGATGCAGGCATAGAAACTTCATGATAAATTCAACCTTTTTATTATTATGAAGTTACTGTCTTTCTAATAAAGCATTTTCTCTTAAAGTGTATTTTTCTCTGGTATTAATAGTATACCAACTTTCTTTGGTTAGTATCTTTCTGGCAAATTTTTTTCAATACTTTTACTTTTTTGTTTTTGTACTGAGAGAAATTTTCAATCTTTTAGGTCTCTCTTTTTTTTTTTTTTTTTTTTTTTTTTGCCTAGCTCACAGCAACCTCAAACTCCTGGACTCAGGCGATCCTACTGCCTCAGCCTCCCAAGTAGCTGGGACTACAGGCATGTGCCACCATTCCCGGCTAATTTTTTCTATATATACATTTTTAGTTGTCCAGATCATTTCTTTCTATTTTTTAGTAGAGACGGGGTCTCGCTCTTGGTCAGGCTGGTCTCGAACTCCTGACCTTGAGCAATCCACCCGCCTCGGCCTCCCAGAGTGCTAGGATTACAGGCGTGAGCCACCGCGTCCGGCCTAGGTCTCTTTTTTATTGTGATAAAATATGTCTAACATAACGTTTGCCATTTTAAGTATACCATTTAGTTATCTTTTTACTTTAAAACATTTTCATTTGGAAATAATTTCAAATTTATGGAAAAATTATAAGAATAATACAAATAATACCCACATACTCTTTATCCAGGTTTACCTTTTGTTAACATTTGGTTTTTTAGTTTGTTCTTTGTATATGTATACATTTGTGTATAGATGTGTGTATATATGTGTATCTATATAGATACTTTATTTTTCTGAACCATTGAGAATAAATTGCAATATGCTGGGCCGTTGCCCCTAAATACTTTAGTACATATTGCCTAAGATTAAAGGTATTTTCTTATGTAACCATAGATCATTTATCAATTAAAAAAATTTTATGTTGGTATACACAGTACCCTAATCTACTTTCTATATTTTCATTTTGTCTGTTGACCTATAATGTCTTCTATGACTTCTAGGACAGGATCTAGTCTAGGGCCACCTGTTGTATTTAGTTGGTATGTCTCTTTAGTCTTCTTTAATATGGAACCATTACTCAGCCTTTTTTGTTTTTTATGACGTGGACATTTTTGGAGAATACAGTTCTTTTAAATTTTTAAAATAATTCCTCATCTTAAGTGTGTATGATATTTCCTCATGATTAGATTCAGGTTTTGCATTCCCAGGCAGGATACTAAATAAGTGACATTGTATATTAATACTTCTTAAGGTATTACATTCTGAAGCACACAATTTTCATTCACCCCTTGTTTGTGATGTTAATTTGGACATCCTGGCCAAGAAGTTGATCTCTCCAATGTATAGTTAATATCTTTTCCCTTGTTATTATTAATAAGCAATCTGTGGGAGGAGATACTTTAAAACAATGCCAAAATTCTACTTTCATCAGAATTTCCTCTAGTATAGCTTTACTTTTAACTTTACCAGACCCTTATGTTTTAGACATGTGTCTCAAAAATACCTACAATTATTTTTTTGTTCAACCCGACAATCTCTCTTTTTGAGTTGTCAGTTTTACCCTCTTTATTATGAATAATGATATGTTTGGCTTTTATTTTTAACTTTTTATTTTATGTTTTTGTTTACCCTTCTTATATTTAAAGAAGAATAAATTGAATACCTTTATACCATATGATTTTGCCCTGGTTTTTTGTGTTGTTTTTTTTTTCTTCTTTTGGATTGCTTGATTTTTTAAAAAAAGAAATCCTTTTTTGTCAGTTTTAGAAGTTACGCATTCTATTTCTATAGTTGATTACACTTATATTTTTAACCTGTATGATTGATCTGTTAATACCACCTCCCACCTTTCTGACCAATAAAAGGACCTTAGAAAATCTTTACTCCAGCTCTAACTCCCGTCTTACTTATTACTATTGTTCAGCATTTTAGAATTCTCTTTTTTTTTTAATCTCCCAACTCTGTCAGTATTATGATTGTTTTAGTCAGTGGATATTAACATTTTCCATCATACCAAGTGCTTCAGTCACCAGTCCTTTTATGTCTTGATCCTTCTGATTTCAGTTTTCTTCTTTTTAAAGTACGTCAATTAGAAGTTTCTTCATTGAGGGAGTATTGGTGGGAAACCTATTTTCAGCCTCATTTAAAAAAAATTTTTATTGTAAATTTCAAACATATACAAATGCAGACAGAACAGATAAATGCCAACAGAGATCAACTCATAGCCAATCTTGTTACAATCTATACCCCCACCACTTTATACCCCCACACCCAAGCCTAAAAGATAAGGACCCTATAAAAAAAAAAGGCCACTATAGTTATCAAACCTTAAGAAATTCATAATCCCTCATAATCCTCAAGTATACAGTCTGTGTTCATATCTCCCTGATTACTTTGAGTTCTTTTCTGTTATTTTGTTTAATGAGGATCTAAACAAGGCCCAGACTTTACATTTGGTTGAGTTATCTCTTACATCTCCCTTAATCTATAAATTCCCACCTCTATTTTTAACCCCATGCAATTAATTACTTGCCAAATAGAGTTTTCTCAGGCTGGATTTTGCTGATTGTATTCCACATGGTGTCCTTTAGCATGTTCCTCTGTTACCTTTATTTCTGGAAAACTGATACTTATATGCAGAGGCTTATTCAGATTTGGCTTTGATTTCTTGGGCAAGAGCACATCAGTGGTATGTGTCCTTCCACCAGGAGGCAGGTCCCGACTAGCTGTCTCTCTTTGTGATGTTGAGACGGATCATGGGTTTCAGTGTTGTCAGTCTCATCTGCACATTATGTGTAATTTTCCATCAGCTTTTCACTAGGCAGTCGGTCAGTCATTGTCATTGCTTAGGTCTGTCATTTCATTAGACGTTATGAAACAGTGATATTCTAGTTTTATCATTCCTTCTTCATGTATTGACTAGAGTGCTTGCTTTATAAAGAGAAATTTCCTCCCACCCTGAAGTACAGTTCATACAAGAAAGCCTTGATTCTTTCTTCTTCTCATTATTTTTATTAAATAACTAATTTTTAAAATAATATATTGGTTCCCTAGTATCCTCTAAATATGACTAATGAGATCTTTTTTTAAAATATTATTACAAACTCATAGCTTTTTAAATATTGTGTGTTTCCATCACACATTGCAGGTGTTATTTTTTTGATACTTAAACTGTCCCATTTTTGGCCAGACAGCATCTCTCAGGTTGGCTCCTGATCCTTTTGAATACTCTGTCCCTTTGACAGCTACCTTGCTTTCTGGTATGAACAAATGTCCCAGGCTCTCCTTGCCTGAGCTGTGACACAGGAGGAGGAGGAGACCTAGCCTATAGGTCTTTACAATTGTGAGCTCCTTGAGGGCCAAATGCAGGTCTCCACTTTCTAGCGTTTGTTCCATGGAACCTGCCTGGCACAGGGTGGGCTCTTAGATACCTGTGGCTTGTCAGGTAGGCAGGCGCAGAGAAGGCTGAGATCTAGAAGGTTGATAAGATACCTCTCTGGAAATGCTGGGGCCCTCGTCCCTGCAGGGACTAGTAGGAGCAAAGCTTGATGCCTCACCCCCTAAGCCCCTCGTTGCCCCTGCTCTTTGTCTTCATCCTTCTCCTTGACACCTTCCTAGGTCAGAACCATCCAGTCCTGGACGTGGGGCCACATCGGCGACTGCAGTGGACATGGCTGGGCCGGGCTGAGCTGCAGTTTGGGGACCAGACGCTGTACGTGTCCACCGTGCAGATGTGGCTGCTGTTGAATTTCAATCAGACAGAGGTACCTGAGCTCCTTAGTGTCTCTCTGACTTCTCTGCCGCCTTGTTTGTCACTGTTCTCCTGCTAAACTGTTCCTCTTCCATCCTTCCTCCTCTCTTACTTTCCTTTTCCTTAACTCCTGATTGGGCCTTTTTCTCCTCACCAGGAGGTGTCAGTAGAGACCTTGCTGAAGAATTCCGACCTCTCCCCAGAGCTGCTGCTCCAGGCACTCCTGCCCCTCACCTCAGAGAATGGCCCTCTAGCCACGTGTGAGGGTCAGGATTTTCCACATGGGGGTACGTCAATGGAGGCTGGGCTGCTGGTGGGAGGAGGCCCTCAGGGTAGGGGGACTGCAGTAGGGAAGGAGAATGGGGTCCTCGTAGTCCCCATTCATCTGCCCCTCCCCTCCTCGGGAAAGTGACTGGGAGTGGGTTCCAGGTATGCTGCGGGTTCGTGAGTCTGGGCCCCAGCCCAGTGGGGAGGCCCTGTGGCTGATACCTCCCCAGACGTACCTGAACGTGGAGAAGGACGAGGGCCGAACCCTGGAACAGAAGAGGAACCTCTTAAGCTGTCTTCTTGTTCGTATTCTCAAAGCCCATGGGGAGAAAGGCCTCCACATTGATCAGCTGGTTTGTCTGGTAGGCAGAGGAGGGACCATGAAGTTGGTGTGAGGGAGTCATGCTCGGGGCTGGGGGTTGGACCCAAAAGTCATCATAAGGGAAGGTAAACTCCCTTAATACGAGACCTCTGTGGGGTGACATTTCCATCTGGGTTTTCTGTTCCTGACAGGACAGTTAGAAGGTAGAGATAAGACGTGAGTATTGACCACATGCGAGGCCCCATTCTAGGAGTTTGCATGATTAAATCGTAATCCTCACAATAGTCCACTAAGTATTATCATTTTATCCCATTTGACAGATTAGAAAAGTAAGGCATGAGAAAGTTAATAACTAATCCACAGTCACATAGCTAGTAAGTAGCGGAGCCAGGCATTGAACTCAGGCAGGCTGGCTTCCCTAGGTAAAAGTGGCCTGCTCATTTCTTTCCTCCCGTCCAGGTGCTGGAGGCCTGGCAGAAGGGTCCAAATCCCCCTGGAAGCCTGGGCCGTGCTGTTGCTGGGGGCGTGGCCTGTACCAGTACAGATGTCCTCTCTTGCATCCTGCACCTCCTGGGCCAGGGCTATGTGAAACGGCGTGATGACCGGCCCCAGATCCTGATGTATGCTACTCCAGAGCCCATGGGGCCCTACCGGGGCCAGGCAGACGTCCCTTTCTGTGGCAACCAGAACACCAAGACCTCCAAGCCTAGGTAGCCACCCTACCACTGTCCCCTTGCAGTGAGGTGGGAGGGGTTATGGTGCCAAAGCCAGCATCCCTTGTGAAAAAAACTCTTTCTTTCTTTGTCTAATCCCATTTTCCCTGTCTGTGTTATTTCCCCCAATTTGCTAGTCCTCATTCCTCCTCCCAGCACCACCACCCCATCCCTTCCTTGCCAGTCAGGTGCCTGGCTGTTCCCACCTACCAGGGCCAGCTCTTAGGCAAGGGACCCAGATATTTTAGCTCCTTTAGAGATGTCTGTAATTCTAAGCAAATATGAAATATTCTAAAAATATGTATTGAGTGCTAATAACTGTGCACTCTGCTCAGTGAAATATATAAACTTTCAAGAAGTTTGTCCTACAGAGGAATTTGCCATAGGATTTCCCTAATTAGCTGGCACCCCTAAAGGTTTTAATGTGAGATCCAGTTCACTGGAAGCTGTTGTGGTACTACTTTTCACGCCTGCTATTTGCATCATGTATAAAGTGTATTCTCTAGAGTAATCTTTCCAAACCTCAACATGCATACATATCACCTCAGGATGGTGTTAAAATGCAGATCCTGATTCAGTAGAGCTCTCAGTGATACCTTTGCTGCTGTTGCACAGGCCACACTTTGAGCAGGAAGGATGTAGACTACCGTTTCTCACCAGAGGTGCTGCTATGGTTTGAGGTGGGACCATCGCATCCATTATAGGTCACTTAGCACCTTGACCCCTGCCTGCTAGATGCCTTTAATGTTCCCAGTCATTGCAGCAGCCAGCCACACCCTCACGTTTGCAAATGCTTCTGTGGAGGACCATGCTCTGACAATTGGTCTGGGTGGTTATCCTCAGGATGGTTAGGCAGGTGCGAGCAAGGGTGCACCAGGAGGGAGCTGGGGGCCAGGTGGGGGCCTGTTAGTAGGCTGGACAAGCATGGCAGAGATACTGATTGCTGTCTCTTCTCTCCCCACAAGCCCAGAAGCTGTGGCTGCCCTGGCATCTCTGCAGCTGCCTGCAGGCCGCACCATGAGCCCCCAGGAGGTAGAAGGGTTGATGGAACAGACAGTGCGGCAGGTGCAGGAGATGCTGAACTTAGAGGCAGATGTGGCTCAGCACCTTTTGGCTCATTCCCACTGGGGTGCCGAACAGCTGCTGCAGAGCTACAGTGATGACCCTGAGCCTCTACTGCTGGCAGCTGGGCTGTGCGTGCCTCAGGCCCAGGCTACCCCGACACGCCCCGACCACTGCCCTGTCTGTGTCAGCCCCCTGGAGCCCGATGACGACTTGCCATCGCTCTGCTGCATGCACTTCTGTTGTAAGGTGAGGCTCTGCCAGCTTCTCTCCCGCCCTGGCTTTCCACCCTGATGCAATTCCTTGGGAACTCTTGGGTTCTAGCCTGACCTAGCAGTGTTGGATATGTCTTAGTCCCTCTTAAACTAGTTTTGTCATCTGTAAGTGGTGCCACCTGCCTTGACGCTTTGAGGGGTGGGTGTCAGGATCCAGTGATATATATCAGCAGTTCTTAAACTCTGCTGCATATTACAGGCACCAGGAGCTTTTATAAGTTCTCATGCTCAGTCTTTATCTTAGACCAGTTAAATCAGAATCTTCTGGAGGCGAAACCCAGGCATCTGGAGTTTTAAAAGCTCCTCAGGTGATTCCAATTATCAGCCAGGTTTGAGAACTGATACATATATGTAAAATATATGTCAAGGCACTTTGTAAACGAGGAAGTGTTATGAAATTGGTGTCGATTCTAGTTTATGGTTTTCATATCCCATTCAAGTCCCCTCATCTCAGAGCAACATCACTTCTTTTATCATACACTCTCATTTAATACAAAAATAAAAAGAAATGGTACAGACTAGTAAATAACACAAAAGTAGAAGGGAGTTATGGGGAGTTAGGCTTGTGTCTGTACAGTGGATGCAGAGAAGGTTTAGATGGGGAGTGGGTCATCTTCAAAGGCAGGGAGTCGGGGGTGAGGTGCAGAGAACCTCGAGTGCTGAGTGTGGTGTTCCCTGCTCTTTAGAACTGGTGCCAAGCCCAGACACAGCAACTTAGCAGCAGGAGCGCTCCTTGTTGCCATGAATTCTAGCTGCCTCCCAACAGCGTGTCCCCCGTGGTGGGTGATCTGGGACAGGTGCATTCGCGTGTGCGTGTGTATGTGCACTCTTTTCTCCTTCCTTCTTGCTGTGCTCCTGTTATGGTTACTCCTCTCACATAGCTGCTTATGCTCCCTTCCCCCAGGTTCTCATTTCCTTTTCACTTTTCTTTCTTCATTCAACTAATATTTCTCACTGACCTACTATGCATAGCACTGGGTGCTGGATGAGGGAGTGAAAAAAGTCCAAGCAAGAAATGACCAGAGAGTTAATAATAACAGCAGCTAACATTTATGGGGCTCACTCTGGGCCAGGCATTGTACTGTTTATGTGCATTATTTTGCTTCTCACAATAGTTCTATAAGGTAGGTATTTTTATTATTCTCATTTTATAGATGACAGGTGGAGACACTTGGGGGTGATGTAATTTGCCCAAAGTCAGGATTTGAATTTTGGCAGTCTCACCCCAGGGCCTGCCCTCCACGCTTTTATGATAAAAAATGCAGGGAAGAAAATACAATTGGGTAATGTCATAGGAAGTGATAAAGGTTAAGAGTGGGGCTGAGGGACTTGTACTTTCAATTGGAGAGGTCAGGGAAGGCCTGAGAGTAACTGTCCACGGGCAGAGGGTCACAGACGGGGAACACAAGCACAGAGGAGCTGCTTGGTGGCTGAAGCACAGTACGGGGCAGGAAAGGAGGTTCGGGAGATTAACGGAGCCAGGTTGGGTTGGGATTGGCAGACAGTGGCTTTCGTTTTATGGAAAGCCATGGTGGGTTTTAAGCAGGAGAATGATATCTGATACACATTTTTTAAAAGATCACTTAGGCCACCATGTGGAGAAACGGCTTGGATGGAGAAAAAATGGAAGCAAGGACACTCATTCAGAGACTGTTGTGCAAAGCGGCAAGGGATGGTGGTAGTTTGGACTAGGGGCGGTGATCACACCTGTGCGCAACTGGCAGGTGGACAGTGGATTTTGAATGTGGAAGGAAGTAGAGAGGCCTGGCTGGCATCACCCTGGGGGTAGAGAAGCAGGCCTAAGGTGCTGAGCCTGGGACACACCCCACCCTGTAGAGATGTAGAGACAGGAGCCTGAAATCAAGACTGAGAAAAACAGGCCTATTGAAAAAGCCCCGGCCAAGGAGGGACCGGTGCATTAGTCACAGCTGAGTGGCGCAAACTGCAATGCAAGAGAAGTGAGAGGAAGGTGACGGGGGGTTCTGGAGCAGTTGGAGAGGGCCCCCAGGTGAGCCTCCATGGCAGGGAACATTGGCAGTGGGCAGGCACTCCATTGGGCCAGACGACAGTGACAAAAGCAGAAGGGGCTCCTTAGTGGGTATGTGTTGCCACACTGACATACAAGGATATTTATCCTACAGGGCAGTGTTTCTCTTCCTGAGCTGTGAGGGACCCATGGGCACCTGTGTGCCTGTAAGTATGGGGTCTGAATTTGGAGAAATTTTCCATGTTTTATCTCAAAAATGCAGGAAGTTTACATTTCAAATCACCAATTTGTCTGGGTTTGTTTCAATATAAAAAGGTTTGGTTTGGCACTTTGAGTAAAAATGGTCCAGTTAGGTGCTTCACATCATCCCGCAGCTTTGATACCATTGACACAGCTAGTCTCAGGGGGCTCGCCATAGGCAGCACACGGGGCAGGGGTGGTTAACGGAGTATTTTGGGAGGCTTAGGCCGCTGCTAGTGCTTATACCAGATGGATGGCGTGGGGAGAGGAAGGCCATTGATCAGGACAGGCTCTCGCAGTGGTTTAGGGGTGAGGGCATAATGACCTGATTTAGGGCAGGGGAGTGATGTGAGAGCAAGAGAAGAATTTGAGAGCCATGAAAGTTCTGACGCTAGTGACTGGGGGGATGGTGATGCCACTGGTCAGAGTTTGGGGAATTCAGTAGGCAAGTCTGTTCGTGGGAAGAGGCCATGTCTGTTCAAGGCATGAGTCTAGGGAGATGGGAGCATCAGGACAGAGTCAGTGTAGATAAGCCACTGGAGCTAGGAGGGGAGACCAGAGCTGTGTCAGCAGTGTCAGGAGGGCAGCCACCCAGCGGGGAAAAGGCAGCCCTGTTCCCTAGGCCTCCTTTCTCTCTGACCTTCCTGCTCTCTCCATATCTTTCTTAGAACTTGAACCCTTTTTCTTGATTCTCTTTACCCATTCCTGAGCGTCCCTCCCAACAGTAATTAGGCGAGTACTCCAGCCCACACATCCTCAAAGACAACTGTAAATTGGGCCAATCTCAGTGAAACCCACAGAAGCTGGAAAGATTAGGGTCAGCTTTGAGGCTGATCTAAAAGCAAGCTTGTCTCCAGCCTTCCACATTGTTGGGGAGGGGTGAGGTGGGATGCTAGGTTAGGTACCAGGGCGCCTTTCTCTGTGCTGCACCCATGCTGTCTCTGAGCAGCTACTCCATTTGTCCCTCCCAGTCTTGCTGGAATGAGTATCTAACAACTCGGATCGAGCAGAACCTTGTCCTTAATTGCACCTGCCCCATTGCTGACTGCCCGGCCCAGCCCACCGGAGCCTTCATTCGTGCCATTGTCTCCTCGCCAGAGGTCATCTCCAAGGTATCTTCTCTCGTCTGAGAGAGGCTCCAGCGCAGAGCCAAAGGGGCAGGCCGCAGGGAACGGGCTGAGCTGTGGGGTGCTGGGGGCCTGGACGTGTGGCATCCTGGAGAGCCACGTCCTCACTTTGTGGCACCTATGGCCCCACAGTACGAGAAGGCACTCTTGCGTGGTTACGTGGAGAGCTGCTCCAACCTGACCTGGTGCACCAACCCCCAGGGCTGTGACCGCATCCTGTGCCGCCAGGGCCTAGGCTGCGGGACCACTTGCTCCAAGTGTGGCTGGGCCTCCTGCTTCAACTGTAGCTTCCCTGAGGTGGGTGCCCCACCCTGGCCAGCCCTGACCCCAACCAAGGATTCACACTCCTTCCTTGCTTGGCACCCCTCCCTGCCACACACACACTGGGACTCGTCCTTCCTCAGCCTTTGCTACCCATTTGAGCTCTGTTCCTCCTCCTGGAGTGCTCCAGATATGACCTGTGTCTTCTCCCGCTCTCTCCCGTGCGCAGGAGCACTGCTACCCTCAGTCAGGGCTCGACTGTGTCTCACCACCCTCTCTTGCTGTAGGCACACTACCCTGCCAGCTGTAGCCACATGTCTCAGTGGGTTGACGATGGTGGCTACTACGACGGCATGAGTGTGGAGGCCCAGAGCAAGCACCTGGCCAAGCTCATCTCCAAACGCTGTCCCAGCTGTCAGGCTCCCATCGAGAAGAACGAGGGGTGCCTGCAGTAAGAAGGGGGGTACTGTGGGAAGTCAGAGGGCAAGGGAGGAGGGGGTAACCTGGTAGAAGGAAGGGGCCCTGGGCTCATTGTAAAGCTCAGCAAACAAGTACCACCCCTTACTTAGCATCCTCCAGTGACTTCCTTGATCTTAATGTTCCTTCCCCTACATTTAAGCCTGTACTCTATGGGGGAATTCAAAAGCAAGGGTGCATTCAGTAGGGCAGGGTAAGATTAAGGAGACTGTCAGGACTGGGGAGAGGATGGATGCCAGGGCGTCAGCAGTTGTGCATCCAGGACCTTGGCATTCCTGGCATGCCCCTGCCCAGAGGCAGGAGTCCTCCAGCTAGCTTCCTCCATAGCATGACCTGTGCCAAATGTAACCATGGATTCTGCTGGCGCTGCCTCAAGCCCTGGAAGCCAAATCACAAAGACTATTACAACTGCTCTGCCATGGTAAGGGGCTGGGCGCTGGGGAAGGGCAGAGGCAGAGCTGTTAGGAGGGGTGCTGCCACTGGGGCCTGCGCAGAGGGGGCCGTGTGTGCAAAGCTGTTTGGACAGAGGCTCCATGAGGGAGGACAGAGCTACCTGGGCCTACAGGTGCTGGGAATTCTGTACTGGGAGGTCTGTTCACAGGGACCTTCAGCTCCAGAACAGGACTTCTCACACTGAGGTGGCCACGGGAGGGCTGGGGAGGGCTGGGCATTCTCAGGAGGCATCAGGGCAGTGTGGAGAGAGCAAGGACTCTGGAGTCAGAGCCTGGCTTCACTGCATGGTGCGTGGCTCTGGGCAAGTCAGTTTACTTCTCCAGGCCTCAACAGCATCTATAAAGGGGATTACTATGGCCTACCCCCCCCCTAGTTATGAGGATTAAATGAAAATAACCTGGGGAGAATGTAGAAAGGCGAATGATGGCTATTCTAATTAACTCTGTCCTGTCCAAACAAAGCAGCCAGTAACCCTCTCAACATGTCCTCACCAGGTCAGCAAAGCAGCTCGCCAGGAGAAGCGGTTCCAGGACTATAACGAGAGGTGCACTTTCCATCACCAGGCCCGGGTAAGCAGGGAGGAAACAGTGGGTAGCTGCATGGGGGGGGGGGGGGCTGCACTGCTGGTGCTGATGCACCTTCCTCTGCACAGGAGTTTGCTGTGAACTTGTGGAACCGGGTATCTGCCATCCACGAGGTACCCCCGCCCAAATCCTTCACCTTCCTCAGTGATGCATGCCGGGGACTGGAGCAGGCGCGAAAGGTTGGTTGTAGCGGTAGCTGGTAGGGGAGGAGGGAGGTGCAGGGGTGTGCCAGGGGCTGGTGGGCCTGGCTGCTGTCATCTGACCTGCCTGGATGGAGGGAATGAGGAGATGGCAGGTGGGGAGTGCAGGTGCCCGGCCCGCGGCAGGGAGAGCTGACTGGAGCTCCCCTAGGTGCTGGCCTATGCCTGCGTGTACAGCTTCTACAGCCAGGACACGGAGTACATGGATGTGGTGGAGCAGCAGACTGAGAGCCTGGAGCTGCACACCAACGCCCTGCAGATCCTCCTCGGTGAGCCCGCCCCACCCCTGCCCGGCAGTGCTTTCTCCTGCCCGCTTCTTCCCCTCTCTGAGCATCCCAGCCCCAACCCGACAGGTAAAACAGTGCCCCCTCCTTCCCTTTGTCCTCTTCCTTTTTTTTCATTCTTCATAGGCTGCTCACCATCTGGCTTTGAAAGTTCAGGTCTAAAGCCTATGCTGTAAGGTGCCTGAGGGCACAGATGTTCACCTGCCATTTTCTTTGATTCTGGTCTATACCCTGCCCTTAGAGCGGGAGCTTGTTGCGAATGAGTGTCTAGAGTCATGCCTGGCACTTGGTAGGTGTCCCATAGGTGTTGGCTGAAGGAAGGAGTGGATGAGAATGGGAGAAGGGAGGGAGCCTCTGTGCCTGCCTCCTCTGCAGAGGAGACCCTGCTGCGGTGCAGAGACCTGGCCTCCTCCCTGCGCCTCCTGCGGGCCGACTGCCTCAGCACGGGCATGGAGCTGCTGCGGCGGATCCAGGAGAGGCTGCTGGCCATCCTGCAGCACTCCTCCCAGGTACCACCCCTGCCTTGACCTCTTCTGCCCCTGCAGGGACAGGGGTTAGGTTCCTCCTATGCCCTGGACAGCCCCTGCCCTGGAATGAATCCAGAAGGAAAGGCAGCAAGGGGGTTGAATGGATGTCTGGAGACGTGGGTGCACATCCCAGCTCCTGGGCCAGCCTGCTTGATGCTGCTGGACCCTGTCACTCAACCTCCTGGGCTTTCCTATAAAATAAAGGGGTTGGTTATCCCACATCAAGGGTTTTGGCCAGGTGCCCATCAGAATCACTTCGGGAACCTTTCCAGGCTACACTTCCCATAGGTGGACTTAAAAATCCTAGAGTGGAGGCCAGAGGATGGGCTGACTGCTGTAAGGGGTCTCCCAGGCTCTTTCCAGCTCTAATACACTGATGCTAAGTGTAAAGTATGACTCCTGCCCTCGGGTTGCTTACTGACTGGCAAGTCATTTGGGCAGAAAGGAATGAACACATACTGGGAGCACCTTAGACACAGGGTGGTGTGCCTCTCCGTCTACGCTGTATCTCTGGAGACCATCTGTGAGTTAAATCACACTAAGGTGTTGGTTTGCCAAGTGCTGTGGTGAGAGGAGGTGGGAGCATTCCCAGCAGGAGCCTGGCTCTCAGAAGGCGCCAGTGAAGGAGTGCTGGGCACCGTGGGCGAATGTCCTCTACTCCCCGAGTCCTGTCTGCTTGCCAGGATTTCCGGCTTGGTCTCCAGAGTCCATCAGTAGAGGCCCGGGAGGCGAAAGGCTCCAACGTGCCTGGCAGTCAGTAAGTAGGGGAGGCAGAGCCTGGGAGCAGGCAGTGGGAGATGTCAGGCTTCCTCCAGGGCTGAATGTGATGGTTCTCCCTAGGCCCCAGGGCCCCTCAGGGCTGGAGGTGGAAGAGGAAGAAGAAGAGGAGGAAGACGATGAGGACGATGTTCCAGAGTGGCAGCAGGATGAGTTTGATGAAGAGCTGGACAACGACAGCTTCTCCTATGATGAGGAGTCTGAGAACCTGGACCGAGAGGCTTTCTTCTTTGGTGATGAGGAAGACGATAATGATGAGGCCTATGACTGAGGAAGCAGGATGCAGGAAACACCTGGAGCGCCCCAGAGTCCCGGGGCTGAGGGGGCAGGAGTTCACCCGTCCCCACTATCATGAGGAAGGGGATCCCAGTGTCTGCAGCACTTTCTTCTGTTTCCTGAATAAACTTTTTTTCACATACTTCTCTGGAAGCAGGCTGGACAGCTTTACCAGGAGCCAGCCGGCTTTAACTGCCCTGGTCCCATACAGACCCTACCCGTCATTCTTTTTTTGTTTGTTTTCTTTTTTGAAACAGAGTCTCACTCTGTCGGGCGGGCTAGAGTGCCGTGGCGTCAGCCTAGCTCACAGCAACCTCAAACTCCTGGGCTCAAGCGATCCTCCTGTCTCAGCCTCCTGAGTAGCTGGGGCTACAGGCATGCGCCACCACACCCAGCTAACTTTTTCTGTATATTTTGTTAATTTATTCCTATTTTTAGTAGGGGGTCTCAATCTTGCTCAGGCTGGTCTCGAACTCCTGAGCTCAAACGATCCACCCGCCTCGGCCTCCCAGAATGCTAGGATTACAGGCATGAGCCACAGTGCCCGGCCCCCTACCCCTCATTCTTTACTGCTTTTTCTAGACCTCTGGACTCTTCTCTTCTCTTAGAGAAGGCCCAGAGCAGACCCATTTGACTTAGGCTGATAAAGGGAAGTGAAGGTTGATACAGTACAGGGCTAGGTGCAGACCCAGCCCAACTTCATAGGAGACAGAGGGACGGCCCGCAGCCTCGATGTTCTGAGGGTGGGGGCGCAGGTTGAGGGCATTAGGTGTCTCTTGGTCTACAGACTTGTGAAGGGCCTCTCTACAGCTCAAAGTGAAAGGGTTGTTACTGAGGTCCTGCCCTACTCCACCCCACACACAAACATACAGTTAGGATTTTAAACATACCTTTTAATTTGCTACTGGGGCTAAGGGGCAGGAATGGTACTAGAGCAGTGTCTGGGATCAGAAGAATTACATTCAGTGGGATTAAGTCAAGCGGTTGGGCCAGGAGAGGCAGCCACCCGCTTGGGAGGATCCGTCTCAAAGTATCGATCCAGTATGGCCTCCACCTCCCCCTCTTCGTAGTCCCACACCTGGAACCGCAAGCCATCTGCAGCTCCCCGGATCATGGCTGAAAGTACTGGGAAGGACGGAGAAAGGTGAAGCCGCCTCCCTTCCACACCCCCCCATTGCTGCTTTCCTCCCCGTGCCCTTTTGGGGGTGGGCACTGTGCTCAGAGCTCGCCAAGGAAGGAGCTGAGGGCTGGGTCAGCAGAAGGCCAGGGAGGGAAGGGATGGCCCTCTAGGACTTGGGGTGCTCACCTCGGCCAGACTGCGGGCGGAACAGGCACAGGATTTGCTTATTGAGGGCCACGGCCCGGCCCAGCTCATAGCCTACACCCAAGGATGGCTGGGTCACTTCTGCCACGACCACTGGGACGAAAGGAGAGACCAAGGCACAATATCTGGGGTGCTTGGGGTTTCTAAGGGAGTGATGACGATGTGGTTGTGGTGAGGAGGGAACTCTGGGATCCTTTCTAGGTGTGGAGGCCAGGGATGTCCAAGGCATCTAACATTCTGGAAGAGTTTGCTGGTAGGAGGGAGGGCCACTCACCATCTGCCTGCTGCAGCCAGGCCAAGTCCCGCTCATGGATGAGCCTGTCACCCCCAGCAGCCTCTTCCCCTGTGGTAGAGGAAAAAGCTAGTCAAGGACATGCCCCACCCTGGTTCTCGGTAACTGTCATATGCCCTCACACATCCATATCCACCCTGCTCAGGGAAGGAGGGAGACCTGTCCTAGATGACCTCCAGGGGCCACCCAGCATTAGGATTTCATCAAAAGGAGTGAGGAAATGGAACGGCCACAAGAAAAATTAACCCTGTGGAAGGTGGGATGTGCGACGAGGGCTGAATGAAAATACGGAAAGGACCAACTCACTGGGGAGCAAAGAGATTAGGGAGAGGTGTGTGGGCACTTGGCCAAAGGTGCAAGAGGCATCCTGGGGACAGAGGGCAAGGGTCTCGGGTTCCAGCTCGATTCAATGTTAATGCTTCAGGACACTGAGGCTCACCACCACCCACATCGGAGCAGAACCACTGGAGAGCTTGTTAAAAATACGGATTTGAAGGCTTTATCTCAGACTATCAGAATCTGCATTTCAAACAAGCTCCCTCAGATGACACATGAGCACACCAAAGTGGATACACCATGAAACTAATGAACCTTAAGCTTCAGGGTCCCTCACTTGCACAGGCCCTTTCCAACCCCCTAGCGATTTTGTTTTGTGATTTTTGTTTTTTTAAGGAGATCTCCCAGAATTGCATTAGATCCCACAAATCATAGATCTGCTCTTGGGTAGGGTAAGGGGAAACCAATTAAGGTTTTCTGAGCAGAAGCACAAGACTTTCAGGCACAATTTTCCAACTGGAAGGGTCAGCAAGATTCCAGACCAATGTATCAAAGCTGCGCTTGAGAAAAATGCAGCAGCCAGGAGCAGAGCACGTTTAGTGGCTCACGCCTGTAATCCTAGCACTTTGGGAGGCTGAGGCAGGGAAATCACTTGAGCCCAGGAGTTGGAAACCAGCCTGAGCAAAAGTGAGACCCTGTCTCTACCAGAAATAGAAAATTTAGCTGGCATGGTGCGCCTGTAGTCCCAGCTACTTGGGAGGCTGAGGCAGAAGGATCGCTTCAGCCCAGGAGTTGGAGGTTGCAGTGAGCTATGATGATGCCAACTGCATTCTACCCGGGGCGACAGAGTAAGACTCTGTCTCAAAAAAACAAACAAAAAACCCACCCAAACACATTAGTAACAACCTTAACAGAAAAGGTGAGAGAGGGTGGTCCCGAGAACTGGGGCCACTGGTGTCTAAGAGACTGGCTGGTACCTTGACAGAAAAGGGGGAAGGAGGGTAGGCTTCGTTTTGAGTTGGGGAGAAGGTGCCAGCGGGTGAGGTGGGAACCCAGCGAAGCAGTCTAATCCACCTCCTTTCTGCTCCTCCCACAAACACCCAGGAAGGAGCTGAAGAGAGTTCTCCAAAAAGGAACCAAAGGTCAAGATAAGCCCTGAACGCTGAGCCTGGACTCACACCCGCAGGCGTGTCGGGGCCACACTCGGGCTGAGGCCCGCCCCCTGCCTTCTAGGGCCAGGGCACCTCACGGAGCACCCCGGCAGGAGGGCGGACTCCGAGCAGAGCCCTTAGGGGTGCAGCTGTGGAAGAGAGGGGCGGGGGTCCGGCCCGTCCCCGCCCACCCCGCCGCGGTCTCACCACGCGCTCCCAGCTCGGCGGCCGCTACGTGCTCGGTAAGCACGGCCCCAAAACGTCGCAGCCGCGACACGATCCTCCCGTACAGCGCCCGGTCCTCACGTCCGCCGCGGATGCTCCCGCAGAAGTACAGGGCTCGGCGGCCGGGCTCGCCCGGCTCCCCCGGCTCCCCGCGGTCCCCGCGCTCCCGCACTCCAGCCGCCGCCATCCTGGCCGCCGCCGCGCACTCGCCCGCGCCAGGGGGCGCCAGGCCGCTGCCACGTGACCCGGCCCGGCGGCGCGGCGTCCCCCTGCTCCCGCGTGTCCGCACCTGTGGAATGGGGCCGGCAAGTGGGGAGGATCCAGCCGGAACCCTCCTGGGACCCACCACTCCCGGAGTTGACTTTCGATGCCTAATATGCATCTTAACTTTAATTTGTCCCGGCGGGGCTCGAGGTCTTCCCCACCTCACCGGCTTCTTCTGCTCCCCTCATCTCCGCAGTCCTCCCCAGCTCAGGTAAAGACCGCTCCAACCTCCCAGCAGCTCAGGCCCCAAACCTTGGAGTCGTTGTGGACCCTTCTCTTTCTCTCAAACCCTGCATCCAATCCTTTGGCAACTGCTGTGGGTTCTCCCTTCCAAATCTGACGCCCACCACCTCCACTGCCACCACCCTCGGCTGAGCCTCCTTTCTGAGGAGCAGAAAGAAGGTGGATCGGACTGCTTCGCTGGGTTCCCACCTCACCCGCTGGCACTTTCTCCCCAACCCAACAGCCTCCTGGCAGGTTTCCCCTTTCCCCACTACGGCCTGCTGTCCGCTCAGCAGCCAGAGCAACCCTGTGAGCACGAGTTAGAGCCTGACCCTCCTCTGCTCAGAACGCTCCAGTGGCCCCCAGCTCACTTGGGGTAAAAACCGAAAATCCCACAGTGGCCCACAAGGCCCCAAACGATCTGGTCTCCTCCCTGTTGCCTTCCTAACTCCAGCTGCCATTACTCTCGCTCCCCTTTCTGGCTCCAAGCTGGCCACCTGGCTGTTCCTCAAGCATGCCAGCCATGCCCTTGCCTCAGAGCCATTGCATTTGCCGTTCTTTCTGCCTGGAACCCTGTTCTCCCAGGTAGCTTCCTGGCTCCCTCCTCACCTCCTCCAAGTCTTTGTTCGCAGTTCACCTTCCCTGACCACCCTATTCAATATGGCAGCCCCCATCCCCCGGTTATCTCCCTTCCCTCTCATTCTCATGTGCCATATAACATATTAATTTTGTTGTATGTCTTTCCATGCCCAATCAAATGTAATTCCCAGAAGGGCAGCAACTGTTATCACTTTTGCTCACTGCTGTATCTCCAGCTTCTAGAACTGTGTCTGGCACATAGGAAACATTTATCAAATGTTTGTTGAATGAATGAATGGCTTAAACGAGAGGATGCGTTTGACAGCACTTTGTAATCTGCTCTGCTCTTCAGTAAGTAGGCTGATAGAAGCAATATCTCCAGGGAGCCAGACAGACATGCATTGCTCACGAGTAGTAATACTTATTTCCCCTATTCGATTACGATAGTAACAAATATGTGACAAGAAATTCAAATGGAACGAGAGGGTATGCAGTGGAAAGAGTCCTGAGACCCCCAGCCTCATTTCCCAGAGGAAAGCACCGTCATTGGTTTCTTCTGCATTCTTCCTGAAAGGTAACTATTAAAAATACCCCAGCATGGGATTACAGAGAAGATATAATAATAATTTTTTTCTTATAAAAAATGTTTTTGCCCAGACATTAGTATATACTTGACACAATACTAATTTTTTAAAATGCCAAGATACAAAGGAGAGACAAAGAGTTTTCAGGGTATTTCCACCCACTGCTGGGCCCAGTCATGGATACACCAACTGTGGGGCAAACATGAAGACACAGCTGTGTACTTGTGCCCCCCACCCCCACCCCCAGGCACCCTGTCTCTCTCACACACGCACATGAAGGCAGCTTTAGGAGGAAGGTCTCATGTGCCAGAGGACACCTCCTCAACACTCATCCTCACTCATACCTTCCCTCCAGTTCCCCCATAAGCAAGGAACACATGTGAACACACATGTGCATATATATGTAGGCCATCTTGTTTCTGCCTTTGTATCTTATACGCAAATAAACCAACCAGCCCCCATCTCATAGGGTCCACACCTCTGGTGTGGCTGGCATCACCTTCTGCTCAGGCTGAAGGAAAAAGAGTAGAAGGGATATTTTGACTGTTTCTCTGGCTGAGAAACAAGGCCCTGAGATTGGTTCTGTGTCCACTGTCAGTTTGGTGAGGATGCAGAGCCAGCCATGGCTTGCAGCTCACACTTTCAGGCCCTGTGCAGAGAGGCCCCGGTTGGAGGGAGGGGGCACTAAGTGGGCAGTCTAGTGGGGCAGCATGATGGAGAAAATATCTCACCAGGTGACAGGAGGCCAGAATCGAGTCCTGACTCAGTTACTAACTGGCTCTGTGGCCTTGGTCAGGTCCCTTAAACCCTCTGAGCCTGTTTCCTTATCTGTAAAATTGGGGAGAAATGTTATCCTGCCTCACTTACTCCCGGTAGTTTGAGTATGGTGCAATTCAGATAAAGTATGTGAAAGTGTATTAGAAAAGACAAAGTGCTCAGAGGATTTTTAGGGCAGTGAAACTACTCTGTATGATACTATAATGGTGGCTACATGTCATTATATATTTTTCCAAACCCATAGAATGTGCAACATCAAGAGTGAGCCCCCCCAAAAGTCCAGGTGACCAGGCTGGGCAATGTAGCAAGACCCCATCTGTAAAAAAATTAGCCAGGCGTGGTGGTGTGCACCTGTAGTCCCAGCTGTTCAGCAGGCTGAAGAAGGAGGATCGCTTCAGCCCAGGAGTTGGAGGTTGCAGTGAGCTGTGAAGATGCCACTGCACTCCAGCCTGGGCCACAGAGCAAGACCCTGTCTCTAAAAAGAAAAAAAAAAGTGAACCTTAATATATACTATGGACTTTGGACTTTGGGTGATAATGACATGTCCATGTAGGTTCGTCCATTGTAACAAATGTACCAGTCCAGTGGGGGACATTGATAGTGGAGAAGACTGTGCATGTGTAGGGGTAGGGGGTATATGGGAACTCTGTGCTCCATCTGCTCAGTATTGCAGTGAATCTAAAACTGCTCTAAAAAATAAAGTCTATTCAAAAATAAAGTGCTATATAAATGTAAGTCATTGTTCAGTTCAACAAAAATTGTTTTTATTATGGAAAATGTCAGACACATACTGGTGCAGAGAATAGCAAAAAACTACATATTGTATGATTCAATTTAAATGAAATATCCAGAAAAGGCATATTTGGGGAGACAGAAAGGCCAGTTGTTGCCTAGGGCTGGAGCTGGCAGTGGGAGTGGGAAGTGACTGCGGGGGGCCCACAAAAACTTTTTGGGGGTGATTAAAATGTTCTAAAACTGGATTGTAGTGATGGTTACACCACTCTATAAATTTACAAAAAGTTATTAATTGTACACTTACATTGGCAGATTTTATTGGTATGTAAAACGATATACAAATATCTGCACATATTTGTTGTGTACAATTTGATGAGTTTGGATACATGCAAATACCCGGGGTTCTATCAACACAATCAAATAATAAGCATATTTAACACCTGCTGAAGTTTCCTTGTATCTCTTGTTTTTGTTTTCTTGGAATGAACACTTAACATGAGATCTACCTTCTTAATAAATTTCGAAGGGCACAAGACTGTATTGTTCACTATAGGCACTAAGTTGTACAGCAGATTTCTAGAACTTACTCATCTAGCATAACCGATATTTTATATACATTGAACAACTCCCTATTTCTCCCACACCCTAGCCCCTGGCAACCACTATTGAATTCTGTGCTTCTAAGAGTTTGACCATTATAGATACCTCACATGAGTTGAATTCACGCAGTATCTGTCCTTCTGTGAAAGGCTTATTTCACCTGGCATAATATCCTCCAGGTTGATTCATCTTGCACACTTCCTGATTTCAAAATATATTACAAAGCTACAGTAAGTGAAATGGTATGGTACTGGGGTAAAGACATATAGACCAATGGAACAGAACAGAGAGCCCAGAAATAAGCCCATGCATATATGGTCAACTCATCTTTGACAAGAGTGCCAAGAATATACAATGGGGAAAGGAGTCCTCTCAACAAGTGATGTAGGAAAACTGGATATTCACATACATAAAAATGAAACTGGACTAATTCCTAATACCATACATAAAAATCATCTTAAAATGGATTACAGTCTCAAATGTAAGACCTGAAATTGGGCTGGGTGTGGTGGCTCATGCCTGTAATCCTAGCACTTTGGGAGGCCAAGAGGGGAGGCTTGCTTGAGGCCAGGAGTTTGGGACCAACCTGGGCAACATAGCAAGACTCTGTCTCTACAAAAAAAATAAAGAAAGAAAGAAAGAAAAAGAAAAAATAAAAGACCTGAAACTATAAAACTCCTAGAAGAAAACATAGGGGAAAGGGGGAAAGCTCCTTGACACTGGTCTTGGCAATGATTTTTGGATACAACACCAAAAGCACAGATGACAAAAGCAATAATAGACAAGTGGGATTACATCAAACTAAAAATCTCTGCACAGCAAAGGAAACAATCAACAGAGTGAAAAGGCAACCCATGGAATGGGAGAAAATATTTGCAAGCCACATATCTGATAAGGGGTTAATTTCCAAAATATATAGGGAACTCCTACAGTTTAATAGCAAGCAAATAATAATAATAACTAACTTGACTAATAAATGGGCAAAGGACTTGAACAGACATTTCTCCACAGAAGACATACAAATAACCAACAAGTTTATAAAAAGATGCTCAACATCACTATCAGGGAAATACAAATCAAAACTACAATGAGATATCACCTCACACCTGTTAGAATGCATATTATCAAAAACCAAGACATAAGTGTGGGTGGGGACGTGGAGAAATTGGAGCCCTTGTACACTGTTGGTGGGGATGTAAAATGGTGCAGCAGCTATGGAGAACAATATGAAGTTCCTCAAAAAATTAAAAATAGAACTACTGTATGATCCAGCAATCTTGCTTCAGGGTGTATATCCAAAGGAATTGAAATCAGGATCTCAGATGTCTGTGCTCCTGTGTTCTTTGCCACATTATTCACGAGAGCTGGATACGGAAACAACCCAAATGTCCACTGAGAGATGAATGGATAAAAAAAATGTGGTGTATATATACAATGGAATATTAGCCTTAAAAAAAGGAAATCCTGACATTTGCAGTAGTAAAGCTGTTTTTAACAAAGAAAAAATGTAGAGAAAATGTATAATGAGATGCAATAGTTATCAGTTTATGGCCAATCTTGTTTCATGTATACTCATACTAAATTTCCTCAGTGTCCTACTTTAATGCAAATTCCAGATTATATAATTTCATTTGTAAGTCTTTTAATGCATGTCTCTAAAAGCAAGATCTTTTTTTTACTAAAAAAGTGACCAAAATATCATTATGAGAGCTAAAAAATTTAAAAGATTTTCTTAATGTCATCAAATATTCCATTAATGTTCAAATTTCCTATTGCCTTATAAATGTTTGTTTGTTTATAATTTATTGATTTAAAATCAGGATTCATATAACGTCCAAATTGTGATTGGTTGACATATCTTTCAAGTCTATTTTAATATGCACATCCCCCCTGCATATTCTCTCTCTCTCTTCCTGCAGTTTCCTACAGTCTGGAATTTGCTGATTATATCCATGTGAAGTCATTTAACATGTACCTCTATCCGCCTTATTTCCTATAAACTTGAGTTGGATATAGAGGCCTAATCAGAGTCAGGTTCAAGTAGGGCAAGACTATTTAACAGGGAGTAGCGTGTACTTCCATCATGGGCACATAGTGCCTGGATGTCTGTTTCTTTTTTTATTTATTTTTTATTTTTTTTGAGACAGAATCTCACTTTGTTGCCCAGGGTACAGTGAGTGTCATGGTGTCAGCCCAGCTCACAGCAACCTCAAACTCCTGGGCTCAAGCAATCCTTCTGCCTCAGCCTCCCAAATAGCTGGGACTACAGGCGTGCACCACCATGTCTGGCTAATTTTTTATATACATATATATATATTTTTTTTTTTTTTAGTTGTCCAGCTAATTTCTTTCTATTTTTTCAGTAGTGACAGGGTCTCGCGCTTGCTCAGACTGGTCTCCAACTCCTAGCTCAAACGATCTGCCCGCCTCAGCCTCCCAGAGTGCTAGGATTACAGGCGTGAGCCACTGCGCCCAGCCTCTTTTTTTATTTTTTAAAAAAATTTTTGGCCGGGAATGGTGGCTCACGCCTGTAATCCTAGCACTCTGGGAGGCCAAGGCGGGCGCATCGTTTGAGCTCAGGAGTTCGAGACCAGTCTGAGCAAGAGCGAGACCCTGTCTCTACCAAAAATAGAAAGAAATTAATTGGACAGCTAAAAATATATAGAAAAAATTAGCCAGGCATAGTAGCGCATGCCTGTAGTCCCAGCTACTTGGGAGGCTGAGGCAGTAGGATTTCTTGAGCCCAGGAGTCTGAGATTGCTATGAGCTAGGCTGACGCCACAGCACTCACTCCAGCAAGGGCAACAAAGTGAGATTCTGTCTC